>JAYKAV010001742.1:296444-307596 GCA_035582835.1 Phoebastria nigripes
AAAAAAAAAAAAAAAAAAAAGCATGCAGGAAATTCTTGCCCTTTAACTTGGAGGCTCTGGGAAGGCGAGATTGCTCCCCTGGGCAGCCGCAGCTGTGTCAGATGGAGGAAAGCTGCCTGCAGCCTGCCCCGCTGATGGGAACCAGATGACAACAGCCCCCCGAGCAGCGGGAGAGAGGCCAGAGATGCTGCTCGCCGGCACGTGATGGTACTGGGACGCTGGAGCAGCCCGTGCTCTCTACCACCTTCCTTCCCCAGCCCAGAGGAAAGGGGGTTGGAAAGCAACAGTTATGGTTCTTTTGTGTTTGTCCCCCAAAATCCCGCTCTTCTGGAGCAGAAGTGCTTTCCCTGCAGGGTCTGGGCTGCATCCTATAGGAATGATGGAGAGAGGTGAAGGTGGAAAGGTGGAGCTTGAGGAACAGGGATGTATCAGCTGTGCTGGGCAGAAAAGTTGTGGACTGAAACTCCTGGAGTAAATAACTCAACTGCTGGATCGTTGCTGGTCTCATTAGGGAGGTGACAGCAACTGGGACAAGTCGGGGACTTCAGGGGAAGGAAATACTCTAACGAGGGGAGACCTCAACCGTCAGAAATGGTTAGAAACCYGTAAGAAAAAGACCAAGGCAAAAAAATTCGGCACAAATTGAAACTGTACTGCACCGCTGCAAGAGGAACAGGKTGCCCAGAGAGGTGGTCAATGCCCCATCCCTGGAAACATCCAAGGTCAGGTTGGACGGGGCTCTGAGCAACCTGATCTGGTTGAAGATGTCCCTGCCCATGGCAGGGGGGTTGGACTGGATGGCCTTTAAAGGTCCCTTCCAGCCCAAACCATTCTGTGATTTGATGATTCCATGAAGAGGCATGGCTGGCAGAAGGCAGCGAAGCTGGTGGTGAGACCTCTCCRGCAGCCGGGAGGGAACGCTGCGGGGGAAACCAGGGGCTCCTGGCACAGGCAGAGCGAGATGCCCAGCAGCACATCTTCAGGGCCAGATGCTGCTCGCCTGGGAGCCCTGGTGCACGTGTCATTAGCCAACAGAGTGCACCCAGGTCTCCAAAAAGCAGTAGATGGGCTCAGCTTAAAGATGCTGAGCTGTTAAAAATGGGTCCAGGGGCTCTTGAGGAGCAAGAACTGGTTACGGGTGGGGAAGGAGGAGCTGGCGCAATGGGCTCTGTGGCTGGACCCATCCCAAACGCGGCTGGGGAACAGCCCGTCATCGGAGCCGATGCTGCTTTGGGATGGGTTAGTGGGTCTAACCAAAAGTGCTTCTCCTCCCCATCCTCGACCTGCGCTACTGCTTTAGGCTTAAGCTGGGTTGTTTTTTTGCTGGTTTTTTTTTAGCTTCATATACATCTGGCAGAGGAAAGACCCTTTAAAAGAAAGAAGCATTTTATGGACGATGCCATCAGATTCGCAAGGGTGCTTTAAAACACATCCCATCCCCTCTGCCTTATCCTGCCCTGTCTGCCTTGGCTTTTCCCATGCAGTCCTCCAAGCTCCTTCATTTCCTCGCTCTCCTGGAAGGCTTTTCTTCTTATTTTCTCTTTTTCCTTTCTTCCCATCTCTTCTCTCCTCACAGAAGCTCTCCGGTGAGCAGAGAGGACAGCCTTTTCGGTGGCAGAGCTTGCTGACTTCACCCGGGGGTCAAGCCCAGCTCCCTGAGGTGTCAGGGCTGGAGAGCATCCCTAGTTGGGGACAAAKCCCCCGTGAACTGGAAAAGAGAGAGCCTTGGTGCTGGGACAGAGCCCACAAGTTCAGGAGAGCCCCTTACTGGCATCACCGCTGGTCCTACCAGGAGGTCCTGCCCAGTGCCTTCACCCAACGAGCATCAAGGTCTGGCTTGGCAGTTTCCCACTGCGGGTAAAGCAGTGCAGCTCAGTCTGTTTCTTCTGGAATATGCACACAATTTTGGCACAGATGCCATGACAAGTGACCCTCAGCTCTTTCCATGGCAGAAGCTYGGTCCCCACCGACGTCCTGCTCCTGGGCATCACCTCTGCTCCAAAAATCAGAGCTGCTGAGAGAGGTAGGGCACAAAACCTGCAAAGCTCATGGGAGAGGACATCATTGGAGGAGGGTGGAAGGAGCTCCTGGGTCTGCAGGGTGAGGTGGACCACCATGGTCTCAGAGCAAGCCCCAGGAGAAGCTGCCAAACCCTCATCTTCACAAGCAGAAACATGTTCTGCCTTCAGCAACATGCCAAAAACCTCCTCCTTGCCTGCACGTGGTGTTTAGGAAGGGGACTTCTCCTATTGCCCCAAATTTATCTATAAATTAGCGATCCCTACCTTGGCTCATTTACTGCTGTTTCCTCCTGAATGTGTTCCCTGCACGATGTTCTCCATGGAAGAGTGGAGAAGACTGATGTACACTCACTTTCCAGAATAATTTTCCCCATTTGGAAATGAGGAAAATAATACTCCACTGGGGTAATTTTGAGGAAAAATGCATCAAGGATAGGAAAATACCAACAAGGGAAAATACTTGGGACTCTGCTGTGGAGAGGAGAAGCTGTCCCTCAACCAGGTCAGACCATCTCTGCGAGATGGTTTGACCTGGGATTTTCGGTGAGGAGGCTCATCCGCCCCAGATGCCCCCCGCCCCAGGACAGGCTGCATTTCCTGGGGAACCGATAGCTCTCCTGTGCTCAGAAGAAAGTCATTATAGATGTGTAAGACTAGTGCTGCAGAAAAACAGGCCTTTACTTAAAGCCCGGGCTTGGACCGTTGCCTGGCTCAGTGTCTGTTTCCTATAAATTTCAGAGGATCCCATAAACTGTAGAAATTCAGTGCTTGCTGCCAGCAGGGTTTGCTATTTATTGGAGAAGGGGTTGGATGAAACCCCCTTATCTGAGCACCCCTGACCTCTGGGAGGAGGGGAACGGGGGCTGTAGTTTGGGCCTCCCTTTGTAGGGGACACATCCAAGCCCTGGAGGTGACCTCCATCCACGTGGGCCAGCAAGAAGAGGTGGAGAGACGGACCCCTGTGCTGGTGATGGGCTCTGGTGGGACCTGGGGGTGGTCCATCCCCCTGGGGGGAACACCTGATGGCTTTGCTGCCACGGAGTCATCCTCACCCCAAACCAAGGACGCCTCCAAGAAATGCACGAGGAAAGGGGTACATCAAGGCTGGTGGAGCCCTGGAGACAGCTTAACTTTCTTCAAGCCAAGAGGCCTCCTCAGATACAGGGATTACTCTACACCAGTGAAAGGATGATAGCTAGAAGCAATGCACCTCATGGCAAAGATCCGCCGACCCTTTGGCATGCTGACCAACCCATCGCCTCCCAAAACCAAGAGCAGAAGTGTTTCATCTCCCCAAGCAAGGGGGCTTGAGATGCAGACCGGCTTTGGGGAAGAGACCCCAAGCTTGTGGGGGTTGATGCTCTACTACTGTGGTGTGGCCACGGCTCTCCCCTGGAGGCAGGGGCTGTGCTGGGGGTGGTCTCCACCACCTCCTGGGCTGGTAAGCACTGGAGAAAGGCTTCATCCTCGGTGCTGTGTCTCCAGAGAGCTCCCTGCTTGAGCTGTGATGCCCACCACGGGGTCTGTTAACACATCTCAGCAATGGCCCAGCACAGCAGCTATTAACATCTCTGTCTTAGGGGTGAAAATGTGATACAGGAGCCCATCAACCTCCTCCCTCCAGAAAGGACACATCCCCCAGGGATGCGCTTTGCATAACAAATCTGGCATCAGGGCTTGGTCCTCTACTGAAGCCCAATTCAATTGGCCCAGGCTCCTTGGGATAATTTGCTGGTCTAATGAGTGCTTGGCACCAGCCAGTGCGAAAAGCCCACTTTCCTCTGCTCCGGGGAAGGAAAGGAAACCGTGGTCCCAAAGCACGTTGTGGTTTTGGTTGGCGGACCTCGGCGTTTGAAGCGCTGCCAGGAACATCTCGGCGCCGATGTCTCCCTTGCATTAGCACCCGTCCCTGCAGCCCTCACGCCTTTGCAAGGCTTGTGCCAGGGAGGTATCTGGTGGTTAGTTTGACCTCCCACAGCATCAGGCCAGACATTTTCACCCCGCAGCTCAGATTAAGTCCTGCACCCCCACAACACGATATTGCAATCCTGCAGGCCAGAGTTACCTCCAAAAAACCCAAGAGATAGTGCTGGAAAACAAGCATGAAATGCTGGTTTCTTTGTTCTTGCAGCACGTAGGGCTCTGTGCCCCGCTGGCAGCCTCTGCCTTGGTAGGAGAATGGAGACTTGTCCCAGCTACATCAGCCCAGAAACCCTGGGCTTCCAGTTAGATGTGATGGGGTGATGGAAATAGCACCCAGCAGGGTTCTTCAAGACTACACAGCACTGCATAAATATCATCTAACCAGCCACGTGGCCTGGAGAGCCATCTCCAGCAGCTAATGGTCCCCAGGAGGTCAGTTTGTGCCTGGACTGGGGTGACTGGGAGATCGGTGGGATGAACAGAGCCATCGTGTCAGTATGGCAGGTGATGACAGCAGCGACGGCTCGAGGGAAAAGAGGGAAAGAGGACCGGACAGGCACTAATCCTGCAGGAGACCTTCTTGCCTTGGGCTGCAGCTTTAGAAGCTTCACGCTGCTCCCTCGCTACAGAAGGCCACTGGCAGCATCTCACCTCCTGCATCTCCTTTCTATCTGGACCTAAAGCTTCCTGGGGCTGCACTGGGAGGCACTGGCACTGGGAGGCGGGTGGCGTGTCCCTAGGAAAGGTCCTTCTCCTAAAGACACCACAAAGTGGAGAAGGGATGGAAGATGTGCTCCTGCCCCTACAAGGGGCTTTCTGGTGGCATCCAAGGTACAGGATGTGGCCACCGCTGTGGCTACTGCACATGAAGGATGGGCCACCAGACACGACACGGGGGTCTCACCCCAACCCCTGCCCTTGGTGATGACCAGCACTTTGGAGGACATACGGGAAAACTGGACACCAATTCTGACCAGCTCGCCAGCCCGATGCCAAGTTTGCAGATAGAGGAGAGAGAGGACATTTAAAGAGGACGTTTTCCTTCAGCTTTCACACGTGCAATTCACCCAAGGAGCTCGCTGCATGAAAGCGAGAGCTTGTAAGATGAATAACACAGCAACACCCTCTGCCCGGAGCGCTGCCTGCAGAGCTCCAGGCATTTTCCAGACCCGGACACTGGTCTGTGGCCATGGCCCCAGGTCCTGGTAGCCAGCGTGGTCACGTCCCAGGTCAACATCACCCACAAGCATGAGATGAGGGGAGCGCACCGCTTTGGCCCCCTTCGGCTCTGCCCAGGGAGGTGCTGCTTCCTCGGGCTGGGCTCTTCCTGCCTCCCCCTGCCCACAAGGCATTTTGAGGCAGAAAGAGCATGTTTTGGGATTATCCATCCTGTTTTAGATTGCAGCATGGAACTTCTTTTAAAAGGTCTCCTGGGACAGATCTGTCCTGCTAAATAGGTGCATGGCCATTTCCTACACCCACGGCTTCTCCCTGCTCTTAGCCGGGGTGTGGTGCAAAACCACAGCGAGCCAGAAAAGGTCACCAGAAAACAAACACAAGGCTATTCCTAAAACCCTGCCGGAGCCAAGCATGGGAGGGCAGCCTGGCAGGTCCTCCCGGGGCTCTGGTGAGTGCCTGGTGCAGGCAGCGCTGCCTGCGCTGAGCCCCACTGCATGGCAGGAGCATCACAAACCCAACTGTTTTGCCCTTCTCCCTTCAATTCCTGGACCCTCTCCAGCGCTGCGCCTTGGTGGAAAGGTCTCGRTGCAGAGGTTGTTCATTGTGCACGCTCCCAGCTCAGCAAGATTTCCTCTCGCCCCAGGAGCTCCAGGTGGGTCCCAAGCCAGGGGACCCACCACTCTTACACCCATGACCAGTATCTCTGCCCCCCATGCCAGTGGTCTCCAGAGCCAGTTTGCTGCCCAACAAGCCCAGCCAGACCCCACAACTCACCCGGGAGCACGCGCAGAGGCTGGTCCTTACCTTTGAATCCCCGCATCCCCACTGGACCTGGAGGGCCAAGGTCTCCTTGGTCCCCTTTCAAGCCACGTGGTCCTGGTGGTCCTCTCTCCCCGGGTAGCCCTGGCGCGAGGACAAAGAGGCAAAATGACCATGTTGCAGCAGAGACCTACACAAACTAGATGCGCTCACACACACTCACGCACACACACGTGTCCTGCTTGCCAGCAGATGTGCCAGGTGGTCTCTGGTTCTTTGTCAGAAGTCGGGGACCATCAGGAGACACCTGAGAGTCTACCCCGTCCTCTCTTTCTGCACCTGCCCCTCGATACAGGATGGATTTAACTCAGAGATGGGCTGGTGCTAATGCAGCTCTGAGCATCTTAAGGCTCAGATTAAGGTAACTGGGCTCCAAAGCTGGAGACCAAGGAGGAAGAGCGAGGAGCCAGGGTGGAGCAGAGACCCCAGGGAGACATGATGTGCCCAGCATGAGCTGCAGGTCCCTTGCATCCACGCACGCTGACCAGGTGGGTTTGCTATTTATTGGAGAAGGGTTTGGATTAAAACCCCTTATCTGAGCACCCCTGACCTCCAGGAGGTGGGAAATGGGGGCTTTAGTCTGGGAGCTTGGGCTCCCTTCGTGGAGGACACATCCGAGCCCTGGAAGTGACCTCCATCCACGCAGGCCAGCAAGGGGAGGTGGAGGGAGAGACCCCTGTGACCGTGAAGGGCTCTTGGTGGGACCTGGGGGTGGTCCCACCAGACCAACCCAGCAGGGACTCAGCCTGAGCCTGAGTTTGGGTCAGATCCAAARCTCCTTGGGGAAGAAGCTCCTCCAGCACCCGAGCTCAGCCCCCTGCCTGGCACGATGCTGCTGGTCTCCCCTGCCCGTGCAGAGGGAGCCCTGGATTCCCTTGGCACCGTGCCTTCCGCCCCTCCTGGGCAGGGCTTTTCCAAACTTAGTCAATATTTTCCTCTGGTTTAAGAGGCAAAAAAAGCTGCCAGGAGGAATTTGGGCACCAGCTCCAGTGGATATGGTCTGGGGCTTAATTCTTTCCCTGCTGCATCTGGCCAACACCTTGCCTCCCTCCCAGGGGGGATGCTGCAGCGTGTCAGGACCTGGCTTCATATTTGGGTAGAGGAGCTGGGGCAGAGGCAGGATGGTAGATTCGCTGTGCAAAAGGGGATTTACCAGGGATGCTTTACAACGCCTGGCTGCACCTGAACCTGACCTTCTCATATCCAAATGGCTGCTGCTGTGACCACATCCAGAAAAGCACCAGAGAAAGCGAGACAGAGAAAGACCTAAAAATAGGGGCCCTTTCAGCAACTCTTCCCGAAGGTGAACCCTCCAGAGATTGTTTTGTTTTTCTGTTTAAAMAAAAAAAAAAAAAAAAAAAARAAAAAAGGAAAGAAGCCAGACGATATATTTCTGATGCTTGTTACACCCAAGAAAAACAGCCATGAATCTGTCAACGCAAAAAAATATAGCCGTCGGTGAAACGAGCACGGGCAGCCAGCGCTGAGAAGGGCTTTCTGAGAGCGATCGGGTTTCCAGGCTGGCTTTGCCTAACTTGGCTCGTCCTGCCGCCCGCCGGGTAGAAACGGGGTACCAAAATATGAGGTTTTAAGCCCAGCCCAGTACTGGCAGCTCAGATGCACGGGGCCGGGGCGCTGAACCTGACCCTGACACCGATAGTCCTACGTGGGTCATGTCTTCAGCAGTCAAGGTGAAGCCAGGGCTGGACATCCTCTGGGATGGAGAAGGAGGTCCACGCCCCAGGCAGGACGGATCCTGTCATCTCAATAGAAAAGAGTCTCTTGGGGACAAAAAGTCCCCACCAAAGGGGATCCTCCATCACCTCTGTGCCATCCCCGGCTCTTGGATGCAAAGCCAGTATTTCTAGGTTTGGCTTAAAATTAGAAACAGGCTCAAGCCGAGTCCTGTTTCTYGGGGTGGGGGGTGTCTTCTGTTGTTTTTTAAATTGAATTTCTTTTAAAAACAATGGTTGGAATTAAGAAGGGGAAAAAAACTGGCATTCTTGACCTTGAAAAAAGTGTCCTATGAAAAGCCTCAGAGTTGCAGCTGGTGGCCAAGTCCCCTCTGCCAGGCTGGAGGGACCCTGCGCTGGGTCCCCGTGTGCTGCCGGGGGGGTGCAGGCAGTGGGGCCAGCCCCGGCACCTTGCAAGGGCTTGGTTTTAGTGAGCACAGGGTGGTGGCCAGCTCCTGCCAAACCTGAGCTGGGTGGCTGTGTCAAAGGAGCCTGGGGGCATCAACCTGCAGGTGATGGACCCTTGCATCTCTCGCTGTCCTGGGGCCAACTGGGAGATGAGAGAGACTTTTTGCCCCTAAAGATTGGCAGTCTGGCAGGAGATGGGGCAGCACGTTAATTCCGTTGTTCTTCAAGACTTGCGCATAGCCAGCGAGGTCCCCAGGGACAGGTTGGGAAGTCACCAGGAGTCATCCTGTTGACTCTACGGACTTTGGGTGAAGGCTTGCAGGGTTATGGGCACCCTGGACATGTTGTTCCTTACCTCGCAGCCCAGGCAGGCCAGGAAGACCGGGTTCACCCTCCACCCCTTCATTGCCTTGGTCTCCTTTGGGTCCTGGTGGCCCTGAAACACAACAGGTATTGGAGTGCAGGCATCGCGCCCCAGCTTTGCAGCCATGCAGCAGATGCATGAGTGCATGCACCCACCCACCCTTCACTGGCCGTTATCGTTTATCAGGTGTCCAGGGACCTCTAATAAACACAGACTCCTGCAGACAGGAGCAAAGTGACAGCGAGGGAGCTTGCCAGCAGCCTTCTTCCATGACCTGTGGATTTTAAAGGCCAAACACGACTCCATCAACCTGTCTCACGTGCCAGAAAACTTCACCTGCGCTTCCACCTGAGCGTGACTCTATGGGAAATTCCAACCTCCTGGAATTTCCTTTCAACCCAAAGTTGTGACACCTCCAATGAAATAACGTTAAGAAAAAAGGAAAAAAAAAAAAAAAGAAATGCATTTTGGAAATATTGAGATGAATCTTTAGGAGGGGATTTGCATCACTGATCTCATCAGGAACTAGCCATCAGTGATTGCTTTTCAGTGTAAACTCTTGTGAGCGAGCAGAAAGTCCAACCCAGTAATAGAGTTATATTCCTCAGCCTGCAAAGGGCCAAGTCCGCAAAGCTGAAAACAATTATGAGCTAAATCAATTGGAAGAAAGAATTTAAACAGAAAAAAAATTACTCATGGGATGATAGAAAATAGGGCAGAGAGAGGCCTGGAGGGGTCATTTGGTCTTTGTCCTACCAAGCCAGGGTGATAATTGGAAACTCTTAAACACTGTTTTCCTAGAAACCCCAAAAGCCATAATCTCACAGTTGTGCGGAAAGCAAACAACCAGCCAGGGCTACAGGCGACGTGGTAACGCAAAAGGATCAGGAGAGGAAGAGGGGGGATGTTTAGCAGTCCTAATGAATGAGTAATTAGGATCTGCAAATATTATGCAGAAATTAGTGGGTTCCTGAGCAGATGAACCGTAGCAAGCTCAGGAAAGGTCCCGAGCTGGAGATGGTCAGGGGCTGGGAGAGGACTATGGGGAGATATTGCATTAGCGTGCCCTGGCTTTCCTCTTCCCTAGATGATGCACATCTCTGGGCACTGAGAGAACATGGGGATGGACCCTAGACCTCAGAGACACATCTCCTGTTGGCAAAACACGAGGATGCAAAGAACAATGGACACCCGGGAGAGCTGAGTACAATGAGGAGGCATTTTTGGGTGGGAACAAGAGGAACCACACACAGCAGGGACACTGCCTGGCCCTGGGTAGGAAAAGCAGGATTTTCCATGATGAAGAAGGTCCAGCAATGTTCAAGAGCYGCTCCACAGGGGGACGTGGGGCAGGAGCCAGGCGAGGTGAGCGCTGTATGAAGGTGCTGGGATGGCTGGTGAAATAGTTTTCATCCCCATAGCATTAAAGAAGGGTGTTACACAACAGCCATTAAATCATAGAATCACAGGATGGTTTGGGCTGGAAGGGGCCTTTAAAGGCCATCCAGTCCAACCCCCTGCCATGGGCAGGGACATCTTCAACCAGATCAGGTTGCTCAGAGCCCCGTCCAACCTGACCTTGGATGTTTCCAGGGATGGGGCATCTGCCACCTCTCTGGGCACCCTGTGCCAGGGTTTTCACCACCCTCATCATAAAACTACATGTTCTTAAATCCGCCTACTTGCCTGCTGGAGTTTGAAAAACTGAATAGATGGGCAAATAAATAAGCAATAGGAAGCACCTGATTGCATAAATAGATGGTGTTAAGTGCAGCCATTGATTTTCAGTGCCCCAGAAGAGCAAGAGGAAGGTCAAGTCATGCCAGTTTGTTAAAGTGGAATAATGTGGGTATGTTTAGGCTGCCCCGTATCAGCCAACCCCTTCTGAAACAAATGGAGAATGTATTAAAATAAGTCAATACCATTAATTTCAGCCTACAGGGCATTACAGAAAGCAGAGCCTGCAAGAGATCCATGGCTTTATAAAGGTGATGGTGAGTTTGATGGGTAGCAGTGGGAGTGTCAAGGCAAAGGGGTTTTTCTACCAGCATATCTCCTGCCTGAAGGCCCCAAGTGTCCCAGGATGAGCAGTGAAAACTCTGCATGACCCAGCCATGCTCCTGGGTTCAGGTCAAGTTCTTCCCTCCCCTGCTGCACCCCAGCACAGCAAAGGTTGGGCTGCTAAAAACCACTTGCTTAAACAAAACAGATGCTTTCCCACCGTGAGCAAAACTAAAAGCAACCCTAGAAACATCTGTGGTGGGAGCCACGAAGGAAAGGTCTCCCATTTCGTCACCCTGACTTTGCCCCAAGCATCCTCTCCAAAGGGAAGGGCTCCCACACCAATGGCACTGGAGTGAAACTACTGCTGACACGAAATGTCTTCCTTCCCACACGCCCGCTCCAGCACGGCTCAGCTGAGGTCCCCTGTGCGGGGGCAGCTCCGACAACTTCCATCTGCTCTGGTTTTATGGGCATACTGGGAAATAACTCAGTTCTGTTAACCCTGGAAGGGACATGGGAGCTGCCTGCTCGGGGCACCTCTCGGTGGGATGGGGGTTGGAGCTGCCCTTCCTCCCTAAAATCAGCTGCTACAGTGCAGCCCCCCAGTCGTCTGCCACCATCTCTCTTCTCTTCTCTTCTCTTCTCTTCTCTTCTCTTCTCTTCTCTTCTCTTCTCTTCTCTTCTCTTCTCTTCTCTTCTCT
>JAYKAV010001742.1:307939-349015 GCA_035582835.1 Phoebastria nigripes
TCTCTTCTCTTCTCTTCTCTTCTCTTCTCTTCTCTTCTCTTCTCTTCTCTTCTCTTCTCTTCTCTTCTCCCATCTCAGAAAACCCTCCCACAGGACATCGGGGAGGTCAAGGGCATGGACAGGCTAAGAAGGGAACTAAGTTTCATGGAGGATGACCATGAGCAACAATCTCATCTGCTCCGTAAGAGCTGGAGGCTGGGAGAACACAGCCAGGGAAGAGACACGTTGTCCCTTATTCCCTTTCCCTAATGCCTGGGGTTAGAAACAGKGCTTGGGGATGGGCAGACCCTCGGGCTGATCATGTTTGCTGGCTCCTAGGTTTTGGCATTCATCCTTCAGACCTATTCCCACAGTAGTGAGCCCTGTGGTCCATCAGCCACCAGAACATCTCCTCTTGGCTACATCCAGGCAGCTCCATGAGCAGAGATGATCCCATCCCCAGGGACAGCCGGTGGGATGGGACACAGGGAGCAGCTGGGGTGGAGGATGGAGGAGCACTGGGAGGGGTGGTTGGGAGAGGCTGAGCAGCACTGCAGACACCATGCCAAGCTGGTCCCCACCCCACAGTGTTTGAGGTTTGCACTCAGGAAAGAAAACCCCAGCCCAGATGCACCCCTGCTTCACCCTCCTGCCTGCGCAGGGCTGGGCTGCTCACTGCATCAGCGGAGGAGAAAAACCCTCCAAAACTATCGGGATGAGGACTTTCATGACATGCACAAATCTGACAGCCAGATGGGACCATCGCAATCACCCTGCCAGACCTGCTGCGAGCCAGCACATCCCACCCAGCGAGTTGTGCAAGCGGCTCCAGGCGGGCAGTGGATGATCCAGGGCATCCTCCCTCCTGGTGACACAGTTATTTAAGACCCAGAGCCCCTCTGCGCTGCGAGGCCAAGCCCCCTCCAAGACACGTGAGCTGCTTGGCATGGTCAGCTGCTGGAGACGAGCCTGGGGACCTCCTCAAGCTGCCATCACCAGCAAACAGCCTCAAAAAGCCAGAGCCTGGGGTAGCTAAGGTCTTGGGGGAAGGAAAACATGCCCCCAAGCAGGCAGCCCTGCATCACCCAGGACTGGATCTGCTGGTCCAGCCGGGAGCATGGTGGATTCATCCAAGGACATTTGGAGCTGGGGTAAAGCCAGCTGGGCACAAGGCTCCTAAATTATCCATGACCCATCGCTGCCGACAGAAAGCGGGGAGGGAGGAGGGATGGGGAGAGAGGGAGGTGGGGGCTGCCAGGAATGTGTCAGAGCAGCGGCTGATAAATCAGGTGCCGGYCCGTTGGGAGGGGATTTGTTTTGCTTTCTGCCCATGTTAATTGGAGTAACATGGTGTATGGGTGTCGGGCTCCGTGACAGTCCCCTTCCTCAGTGGCTTCATCCAAGAGAGGGTGACGTCCTCCCCATGGCTGTTGGGGGGAAGAGAGGGCACAGGGATGGGTGGGCAGCTATGAAAACCTCAAAGCAGTGGGTGCAACATGGTCCCAGCAACCCCATACCAGGCATTGGGAGCCAACGTCCCCCAGGGACCAGGGAAACGACCCCAGYGAGCTGCTGGTACCCAAGGGTGATGGTTGGCCTGGATGGAGAGATGTAGCTGCTGCGGTTCAAACCACATCTGTCCCCTCTCAGCTCAGCAGACAGCCAGAGGCAGCAAGTGCCTTGGCATCAGCCCCTTCCTTCCCCATCTGGTATTTCAGCTGGAAGCACCAGAAATGAGCAACAGCCCATTGCAACTCTGCAGTTGGAAACCAACAGCCTAGAAGTGAGACAGCAACGGCCCCCCAACCTCTTGCTCTGCCCCCAAGAGCTTGCGCTGGGCTCTTCTGTGTTTCTTCATGGTTTTTCCCCCTCCCAYGGCCAGTTTATTCGCTGGGACTGTGATCAGGTCATGGCATTTAACAGCCACGAATGTGTCCTGCGTGAATTTGTCCAGCTCCTTTTGGACCCGCTTGGGTTTCTACCTCTACAAAGTCCTGCAGCAAGGAGCTCCAACTGGCTGAAAAGGTGGCATGTGGGAAAGGGCTGAGCCTCTCCTGGGCTTGCTGCCCACTGTTTCATCGGGTGCCCCCTTGCTCTTCTGCCATAAATCACGAAGATGCTCATGACTTTGCTGGCTCCCATCACAGCCCTGTTCAGCCACCCCTGCTCCTGAAGAGCCCGACCCTTTCCCTTCCCCATCATCCCACGAAGCCAAGCTGCTCCCAAGGAGTGCAGTTCCCTTCGCTCTCTCTTCTATTTTAGCCTCTAAGTTCTTTGAAGCAAAAGCCATCTTTCCCTTGGTGCAGCACAGAGGGACCCTCCTCTTGCTGCTCCCCAGTCACATCAGGCAACCGGACTGGGGTCCACCACAGCAGACATGGGTTTCTCCAGTGCAGCCATCTCCACCTGAGCTGGTCTCCTTGGAGCTGGGCTGTCCTAGGAGATCAAGTACTGTGGGATGCAGAGAAGTGGGTGATCCCACAGCAGCAAGACAGTAAGATATGAAACAGCTGGAAATTCCTGACATCAGAGAGGAAGAAATGTCCAAGCAGATGGTTAAGCCTGGCCATACAGCTACGCTTATGAGATGATGGTGTGACAAATGGCTGGACCTTGCAGATAATGGAGAAAAAGGGAGTAGATGCTTAGCAGACTGAGGGGGGGATTACCGAGGCAACCATATAAATACCAAAAAAAGGGGATCAGCAAAACTAGAGTCAATGGTCAGGAGTTAGCAGGGATGGGTTGTTTATTTCACCATGATGAAGGTGGTGAAACCCTGGCAGAGGTTGCCCAGAGAGGTGGTAGATGCCCCATCCCTGGAAACATCCAAGGTCAGGTTGGACGGGGCTCTGAGCAACCTGATCGGGTTGAAGATGTCCCTGCCCACGGCAGGGGGGTTGGACTGGATGGCCTTTAAAGGTCCCTTCCCACCCAAACCATTCCATGATTCTATGATTTGGGAGGGGCTGAGGGTGGTAAAGGAGGAGAAGATGGGAGAGGGAAAATGGAGTAAAGGGGATGTACCGTTAAGCGAATTATGTGATTGATSATGACTGAGGGTACTGGTGGGCAGCCTCCTGCTTGATCACTGCAGTATGAAGCAGGGTAAAAAACCCGCCGTCTCTGCTGCGCTCGGCCTGGTTCACTTTCATGGTAGGAGGGACCTGGCGGAGTTTTTTCCTGGCATCTTTGGGGGAACCTTGGGAGCTTTCTTCCTAACATGGATGGAGGAGCATTTGGAGAGTCCAAGACTCCAAGGTGATGGAGACACCTGAACACTGCAAACACCGAAACAGTGGTGCCTGGTGGATTTGATACACCAAAGAGTACCTGAGACATCCCCACAGGACATCCCCATGCCACAGGGACCATTTCCACCACCACCCAAAGCACCGAGGACACCCCCCTCCTCATGACAGCTTCATGCACCAGCAAGGGAGCTGCCTACAAGAGGTGCTCGGCTTACCCCGTATCACAGAGATGTTCTTCAGCGCAACGGAGTGCTCCCAGTCCTTCAGCCGCAGGTCCTCCGTCACGTTGTTGAGGATGGCCAGCTCGTGCTTCAGCTGCTCCTCCATGGCTATGTGGATGAGGCGCATCTGCCGGGCATCTTCGGTGGCGTTGCTGATCAGCACCTGCAGGTCCTGGATGCGGGTATGGTGGATGTTCACGTCGTAGGAGAAGGTCCTGTTCATGGTGTCCATGGCCCCGTTCATGGCCATCACCTGGTCACTCAGACTCTCCACCCTGCTGCCCAGGTGGCTCAGGAGGTGGTCGTGGTGCTGCAGCAGCAGCCGGCTGCTGTTGCCTTCCACGGAGAGCTTGTACATCTCCTGCTGAGCCGCATCGCTCTGCTGGGTCAAGCTGTCCCAGAGGTTGGACACTGCCTTGTCGGTTTGGCTGGCCTGGGTCTGCAGGCTCCAGAGAAGCCCTTCCAGCTTCTGCAGTGACCCCGTCATGAGGAACAAGGAGTCTGAATGGTTCTGCAGGAGGTCCTGGAGCCTCCAGATGTGATCCAGCACGTCCGCCTTCAGAGGTAGGTGCAGCAGCTTCAGCTGCATGTCCCGAAAGCTCTCGTTGAGGCGGTTGACGTTCCCCATCAGCACCTTCAGGTCCTCAGGGGAAGTCTGTGGTCTGGAGACTGCAAGGGATGAGGAAGAGAGGGCATCAGAAACCACCCCATGGAGGTGGGGACCCTCCTGAGAGGTGCAACCCCATCTCCTCCCAAGGAGCACTTGGACATCCCCCTGTTCCTTGGTGCTTGGAGGTGGAAGCCCTACCTCAAACCCCAAAAGGTTCATCCCATCAGCCCCTCTTTGGCCCCACGGTTTTCACCATGGTTGGAAAAGGAGGTAGGTTGCTGAAGGTCTGGAGAAGGAGACACCTCGCTCAGGAAGGACAGCAAAGGCACCCAGCAGCTCTGGGCTTCGGGGTGGCTCTGGGCTTTGCCAGATGGGTGACGGTGCTACAAAGCTCTGCCTCGTGGCATCGCCCAGCTTGTGTTTGCCTTCGGTCAGAGGACTGGCTGCTAAAAGCATCCACTTCCCTTTCCTAAAAACAGACCTTAAAAACTGCTTCTTCCCTCACTGAGGTTTTAATTTTAATTTTAATAATCAGGTTTCCCTTCTGGCCGCTAATCCTGGGCCTGAGCTCAGCCCCTTGCTCTGTAATGGAGACCACCAGGCTGGTTCAGCAGGTCTCCACGGCTCGGGGTGYGGTTTGTTGTCAACCTCCGAGTACTGCATCCCGCATCCCGGGGCTGCCAGGGCTCTTCCCGAGGGAGGAAACCCACCCCGGCTCAGGAGCATCCCCATCCCGCGTCCCGGATCCTCTTGCTCTCAGCAGCTCCTATCACTGCTCCAGCAACCCCCTGCCCAGCAAGACCAGTAGCACCCAGTAAAGCCTGAGCCTGGACCCCAGCACCCTGTTGCGTGCCTTGGCGCACCCCAAAAACGCTGATCTAGGCAGGGGAATATCATCTTCTCCCTCCGCCTTGTGTCGACGCTGGGTCTCCGAGGCAGCCCGGGGTGGGGGACTCAAAGCCAAACCCACACAAATAATGAGAATTTTTAAAGAGAAAAAAAAAAATAATCCCCATTGTTCTTTAAGCTGTGGTGGGGCTTCGGCTGGCGCGATGCTGCAGGCTGGCGCGGGACCGGCCTGGCAGCTCACCCCCTTATTTCCACGGAGGAGAAACCGAGCAAAGCCATTTGGTTTGAATTAAAATCGCAGGGATAAGGAGAGGGTGAAAGCAGACGTGCACACGCGAAGGGCTCCAGCCCCGCCCCGGGCTCGGGGCCACCCGCAGCGGCGGCACTGGGTGCCTGGGGGGGGACCGGGGGGACCCGCTGTGCCCGGGGAGGGGGCTCTGGCAGCACTGTGGGGCAGCATCCCCCAGCTCTGCCATGGGCTGGTGGGTGCCGCCACGGAGGAGCTGAGCATCTTCCAGGCACCGAAGGCATCTTTCCTCTGTTAATTAGCCCCCGTTAATTAATCCCGCTGCTGGATTGTCCCAGTTTCCCAGGCTGGGCTGCAGCGTGCCATCTCGGAGCTCTCCTCCTGGGGCATGGAGACGTTGTTTGGTCCCCTCTGCGCGTTCCTGCTTGTCACCTGCATCGCTGCAGGGGGGACATCTCAATGTCACCGGTTATCGCCCGTCCCTGCTGTGCCAGGCACCCAGCGGGCACCGTCCTGGGGGAGCTTTTGCCCATGGGGTTTCACAATGGGGAAAGCAACCAAGCGACGTGCCCAAGGCCACCCCGAGAGGGACAACTGGCAAGGAAAGACCTTGGGAAAAATCGCCACGGGGCTGGCTAAGGGGTGGGTGCCGCTGCCTTCTGCGTGGGTGACCAAAGCTGCTCTGTCAAGTCTTTCTGGACCCAGGGTGCCCGTGATGGGTGTGGAGACAACCACGGCTTTCTTGTAATGAAACCAAGGGGAAAAGCAACCCTGCGTGGCCAGCACAAGGAGAAATAACCCAAATCCCAGGTCCTGCGGTGGCCAAGGGCTGGGAAGCACGGGCGAGCTCCCCGCTTTGCACCTGCGATTAGTTGCGAAGCCTGCGGAGTTCTCCAAATTCCCATAAATCATTTCTAATAACCAGCTGGGATCCCCGCGGCTCTCCTCTGCCCAGCCCTGGCACCGCAGCCACCAACCCCAGAGCAACCAAGGCTGCTCCGGAGCATCCCGCAGCCAAAACCACGCCGGGAAGCTTCCAAGCAGCAACACCTCCAGCCTTGGGCTGCTCTGTGCATGCACTTGCRTGCGTGCCAGCAGCTCTCCTGCCTCCCAAATCTTCTGCCTCCCACTTTCYGCTTGCCGGGCCGGTAGGATGGACTAATCCTGCCGCAAGGCAGAGGCACGGACAGGCACGGAGTCGTAGAGTTGCTGGGAGCCGGAGCACACGCATAAATGCATGCACACAGCTCATGTGCGCGCACACACGCTCACGCACGCATACAGGCATGTGCACAGCACAGATACTTATGCACACACGCACATGCGTGCCTGGGCACAGCACACACGCATGCATGCACACAGTGAACACAAGCATGCATGCACACATGCACGCAGCACAGATGCATGCACACAGCACACGCATGCACACACGCATGCGCGCACACAGTGTGCGCACACCCGAATGCACACAGCACACACGCACACGCGTGCACACAGTGCACACACACAAATGCACACAGCACACGCACAGACATGCATGCACGTGCTGCACACGTGCAAATACGCACACACACGCATGCATACGCACACACACACACATGCCCCCAGCACAGATGCGTGCACACATGCATGCACACATGCACCCAGCACAGACGCACTCCCTGCTACGGACACCCTAAATACCGCCTGCCACCGGCTGCAGCCCGAGACCTGGCAGCGCTGGGGATGAGCTAATGGTCCCCGAGGGGCCCCGCGAGCAGCTGCTCCCTCCCGCTATTTGTTCTGGGGACATGCCCTCTTCCTGGCTGCTGTCCCCACCAGTGTTTCAAGGAGAAAAGGTTTGCAAGAACCCCATGGTCCTACCCCAAAACCCCTTCCAGGCCCTTCTGCTGCTGCTGAACAGAGCAGCACCAGCCCCGTGCAAGGTCACCCCTTGCACATGTGCCCGCGGTCGTGCCCGCGGGTGTGAAAGGTGCTAAAAAGCTAACGGGCATCGAACGACGGGGGCAAAGTAGAGCCCTGGAGAGACAGAAGGAGGGGGTTTCATGTGGGTAAGCTGTGGAACAGCTCGCTGCAGGAAGGTTGGAAAAGTACAGGGAGAGAAATGCCTTGAGGTTATTAAATATACATATATTATATATATGCATACATATATACAGACAGCACGATGCAAAGGTGCATGCACGCACCTGCCCTCTCTGCACAGCTGCATTGCAGCCCGTGCAGATGCACCCTGAGCTGTGCACACACACGCACGCTCACACGCAATTTTGCACGCCGGGGACCACAGCCAGCTCTTCCCAGCGTGCGCCAGGGGAGTGTTTCGGCTCTGGCAGAGGTAATCCGGCCGTGACGGAAACCACCGCTTTGCTGGGGTTAGTGAAGAATGTGACCTGTGCCCTTGCGCTCCTGCTAATAATTTTCATGTGACGTGTCCTGGAGCAGCCTTGCAGAGGGGACAGGCGTGCCCATGCACAGCTGTGCCCGCACCCTGCTGCACTGCAYCCGTCACTGCCGCCGGGACCCGCTCCCGGGTGCAGCTGCGCCCCATGAGCACCTACAGGCATCTGCACCCTTGCATGCACCCAAAATCTCTCTTCCCCCCTTTTTAGGCTCACGTATAGCCAAGGTGATGCTGCAAAGCAGACGCGTGCATGTTGAATACGGATGTTTTCACCGTGCTTGGCAATCCAACTTTTGCAGCATTACGTGGCTGCAGAAAACCAAGAGGCTGCAGGCAAAGTCTTGCAGGACACCTCAGTGTGCTCTCCAAGCTGAAAGCGCTGCTGACGATTTGGACCCAGCTRTGAGCCCCAAGCTATTGCTACCGGCTGCCCTGGGTTTTATTTCCACGGGGGGGGGGTTGGGCAGATGATGAGCATGAGGTTCAACACGCGACTGGATGCACAACGGCGGCGGGTCTGGGCATCCCAAACCTGCAGCCCAAATATGAGCCCAACAACCTACGGCCCCAGCCCTGCACGAGAGCATCTCCTCCAGCATTTTGGAAAGGGTGGAAACCAGGCACTGGGCTGGGAAAACAGCTGCGGGGTTTGGGTAAGGATGGGCAGGACGGGGAGCAGCCAGCACTCAGCCCCAGCCTGAGCGGCCCCACTGCCGGCAGCTTTTCGGCAGCTGAGGTTTGCTCCAYGTCCCAGGGAGATGCCGGCTGCGGGCACGGA
Source organism: Phoebastria nigripes (assembly GCA_035582835.1). Classification (NCBI taxonomy): domain Eukaryota; kingdom Metazoa; phylum Chordata; class Aves; order Procellariiformes; family Diomedeidae; genus Phoebastria; species Phoebastria nigripes. The sequence goes on from JAYKAV010001742.1 coordinate 316,282, forward strand.
CCCGCTTTGGAGCCAGCTCACGGGGAGCAGGAGGAGTTTGCGCTGGAGCTGATCGGGGAGCGCTCACGCGATGGCTGGCCGTGGGGCTGGGTCTGTTGCCTTCATCTCCGCTGGCATCCTCGGAGCATGAGTTTTGGGGCTACAGCTCTTGAAACGGAAGGTGCTCATTTCCTTGGACGTTTCTGCCAGGCATCCAGGAGTGCCAACCGTGGAAACGTGGCCCCCTCTCAATGCAAATAGGAGCATGGAGATGGGGTGCAGGTCGGATGCCCACGGTTCAGATGCCCAAACGAAATTGCTTGGCTCATTAGCCATGTCTTAACGAGCCCTGCCTGGCCTCTCACTCCTGCTGCAGAGCAGCTCAGAGCTGGGTGCCCGGGCATGGGGCCAGGCAGGGATTCAGGTTCAAACACCAAAGTGCAGGTCTGAGCACGCAGGCGGCTGGGATTTAACCCAGACCTTGCAAAAAAGCCAAGACCAGAGTCCTAACTTTGGGCTAGGTGCCTTTTTAGTGGATGGGGGGATGTCAGGGAGAAAGGGAGTGTGCATCCTTAGGAGCCAGAAAACTGCTGCCAGGCTTGCAAGAGAGGATATTAAAAGCAGGCTGCGTTGAAACCACCCCAGCTCTGTTGCTGAAAACATCCTGTTTCCGCAGCTCCGAGGTGGTTCACAGTATTTTTAGCAGTTTACTCATTTTCTAACCCATTTCCATGGACCGTGTTGTGAGTCGCAGGACACCTGCCCAAGCCGGCTTCAAAATGATGCCTGGGGGAGCTGCCTCACCAAAAACACCAGGTTCACGTGCCGGGGACACCAGCACATGTTGGGGGGTTATCTCCAGGGGGGTGGTTTCCCCTGCAATGCCCCAGCCCTGCCGGGAAGCACCGTGGGGTGTGCAAATGTGTGGTTGCACGCACGTGCATGTTTCTGTGCGTGTTTGCACGCGTATGAACTTTCCTTTTGGGAATTTTCCTCCTTTTCCGTTGGCAGGATGGGAAGCAGCGAAGCAAGCCAGGCAGAGCATCCCTGCTCCGTGTTGCTGGCCCTGGGATGAAGGGATGCTGGCAGTGGAGGGCATGGACCAGCGTGATGAGAGGAGCTTTTCGGGGAGCAACCAGGGTATCGCAACTCCACATCCCTCTCCAAAGATCATCAGGTCTGGAAATGAGCTGGACACCCAGCACTCATATGTCCCAGGTGGGATGGTGTCCGCTCCAGGTGGGACCTGCTCTGAGCAGGGACCTCACCGTGGCTGTGGGAGGACAGGGATGGCATCAAACAGTGATGTTCCTCTTACAGCATCGCGGCTGGCTCTCCCCAGCCCAAGGAGCAGGTAAGAGCAAGTCTACTTCACTGAACGCTGTATCTTTCTGTGCACCTTCCCCTCTGATGGGAGACGAGGGATGCTGGGCAGAAGGTCTCAGCTCTGGCAAGCTGGTGTCTGGTCTCCAGTAGCACAAAATGGGATTTTCCATGGGAAAACCAAGCCCTCCATGGTTAAGGGTGCACAGAAATACCCAGTCCCCATCCTCTGAGGACCATCAGCTCCAGCGTTGAGGTTTCAGCCACAGACACCTGAAGCCAGGGACCATCAGGGCTACAGGTGGCTCCCAGCTGGATGTGGTCTCCAGTTAATGAGCTGCTCTTCGCCATGTTGCAAGACCAGCCTGTGCCTGTGGTTTTCCTTGATGTGATAAGACGGCTCTGGGCACCCGCAGTCGGCATGGCTGGCTCCAGCACTCGAGTCAGCTACATCCAAAGCCAGAGGTTTGGCTTAAAGTTCAAGACATGCAGAAAGCAATAACAAAAGAGATGATTTTTCTCTTCATTTTGCCTTTCTTTTCCAAGATTGCGGTCCACAACCCGGGGGGTAAGGTGGTTTTACTGGGCTTTTACTGAAAGCTGAAATCCTGCCAGTCACGGGACTCCAGGAGGTGGGGCTTTGAGGATGCCCGTGACCGTGAGCCTCCAGCTCTCCCTGCCATCAGCCGATGCCATAATGTTATTGTTATTGCTGGAGCTGCTTTCGGGTGAGCAGCTGTAGCTCAGCCCAGGACAAGAGCGCCTGTCCCGAGCTCTTTGCACAATTCATGGCATCCCTCACTGAGGGTTTTGCGGGCCAACAACAACATTAAAACAATGTAATGCAAGAAATAAGTGGGAGAGGCTTCAAAATTCCAGCAAAACCTTCTCTGTCCCTTCCCCAGCCCAGGAAAAAGCTAAATCCACCCTTTGCAAAAGACACAGGCAGCCTTCGTGGTGCTGCTATTGCTGCAGCTGGAGTTAAACATGAAATCCATCACCCTCCCAGCTGCCTGCAGCAGGCAAGACACAGGCAAGGCACAGAAAATCATCCCGAAGGGATGGTCTGGGGGCAGCACTCAGCCCTGCCCAGCCACAGAGAGCAGCTAGTGGAGATTTGGGGTTGGAAAGAGGGGACCCCCATATCCCCCCCCCCGCCCATGGATGCTGGGGTTCAAGCTGGGAAGGAGGTGGGTGGGAAGCAAGGAGCTGCTCCTTGGTGGTGGCGTTTCCCACCCGTGCCCACTGCGGCACCCATCCAAGCCCCCCCCACCCAGCAGAGCCCCACACGGGGATGGTACGGGTGCAAGGGGGGCTACTGGGATCGTGGGTTAAACCAGGCATCTTCCCAAACTGCTTCCAGCACGACAAGGGGGAAAACAAGCCGGCGGCAACGCGGACCACATGGGATATGTATGCAGGGATGAGCTGGGGCTGGGAGCAATTACAGGCATTTGCAAGCAGCTTTCCCATCCCTGGGCTCACCAAAAAGTCGGAGAGGGGAGGCAGGAGCCTTGCCGGCACGTGCAGGATGTAYTGTGCAAGGATAACGCCCTGCCTGCATCTCCATCGCTGATGGAGCCGGGGTTCATCCTTACCCTAAGCAAAATGGGGGGGTTGGTGCAAACCCAGCAGCCATGACCTAGTGATGGGAACAGTTTGAGCCCCAAACATGGGGGTCCTGAGCCTCTCCTGAGCCTCATCATCCCCAGCACATGATGCTCAGACCCTGCAGCGACTCCAGCCTCAAAGCTTAAATCAAAACCGCTCCGGATGTGCAGTATGAAGCCGGTATGGGCTCATGTCATTGTCCCCAAGGAGCTGGAAGCAGGGGGCGGAGGCGATGCCTGCCTTGGTTTGCCTGCAGCAGTGGCTGCAAACCAAGGCAGGCATCGCCTCCGCGCCCCACTTCTGCTGGACCCCATATTTTCCTCCACTGGATAGCATGGAAAACCTTCCTGAACACCTCTGCAGACGCAGCAGAAACATGGTCCCATTCCCATGGCCAGACCCGGTTCACATTGCACCAAGCTCCTGCACAGGGGAGCATCACCCCGGGGTACCACTGCACCATAAAGGGAGGACCCAGGCTCAGCCCTTACCTGCGAGGATGAAGACCCCGACGAGGATGAGGAAGACGAGGAGGTAGAGTCCCACCACGGCGTACTTCAATGCAGCCAAGGAGCCCAGCCGGCCGCAGCGTCCTACTGCCTTCATCCTCCGCCCGGGACCTGGGGGACAGAGCAGGGTGTCAGGGAGAGCATCACGCACCCAGTCCACCTGGGCTCCATCTCCCACCGGGAGAAAATATTGCAAATATAATTTYGGCAATGCCTTGTGGGTGCAGGCACAGCTCTGCATGCCCCGGTGTTGATCCGCAGGGCTTTCCCCGAGTTGGAACCATCGATGCTGGCACAAGCCCACGCTCCCAAGAAAAGGCTCACATGCAGCCAGGACACCATCAGCAATGCAGTAGGCAGGGGCAGGCCTGATCCTGCCCATGCTGGTGCTGTGGGTATGGGTTGGGGGCAGGCAGCCCAGTTTCAGCATGCACACATCTCCCCTCCTGCACAGGCAGAGCTGGGGTGCAAAGGGCCCGGTGGGGATTCCGGGTAGGAAAACATCAGCATCACCCACCCTTGCTGAGCTGTCACCCCTCCAGCTCCCACCCTTCACCCCATCCCCTGCCTTCCCCGCCTGCAGCCCTGGGACTCCCTGCCAGGCAGGAGGCAGGCAGCAGTACGGGGATGGAGGAAGATAGGACAAGGGGGAATGGTCTTAAACTAAAAGAGGGGAGATTCAGACTAGATAGAAGGAAGAAATTGTTTAYGCTGAGGGTGGTGAAACCCTGGCACAGGTTGCCCAGAGAGGTGGTCGATGCCCCATCCCTGGAAACATCCAAGGTCAGGTTGGACGGGGCTCTGAGCAACCTGATCTGGTTGAAGATGTCCCTGCCCACGGCAGGGGGTTGGACTGGATGGCCTTTAAAGGTCCCTTCCAGCCCAAACCATTCWGTGATTCTAAGATGCCTGGATCCTGACATCCCTGCCAGCCCCTGCTTGCCCAAACCTGCGCTAGCTGCGATCCAGCTCCTCTTCGATGCTGCCACGAGCCCTGAGCAGCAAGAGCTGTGTGCGAAGGAGGTGGGGGTTTATGAATAAAATAGCCGGGAGGAAAATGCAAGGAAAGACGAGCAAAGGCTCCTGTGCTATGAACCCAGCGGCAGGGAAAAGTCRTCTGGTTTTGGGCTTTGCACATGTTCAAAGCTCGAGCCCATGTTGAAATCTGGGCCAGGTCGTGGTCTTAGGTGGGAGCAGGAGCCTGATCTGGATACAGACCCCACATCCCTCTGTCCCCAGCCCCAAGGCTGCAGTGATGCTTCAGCCTGACACCTTGGCTCTCTGGGTGACCCCGTGCTGCTGGGATGGGGTGCAGGGCATTGGGTGCCCGCGTTTTTGTGTTGGACCCTTGCAGAAACACAAAGTTTCTGAGAGCAGCTGAGAACCAGCAACTTCATGCCAGGTCAACAAGCACGGCCCGGTTTTGCCCCTTGCCAGATCCGAGATGTCTCCAGGGAGACACCAACAAAAGGTGGAGGAAGAGTCCAAAACTCCCACCCCCTTGACATTTGGGTGCCTCTGTCCCATTGCTTTCTGCCCTTTAAGCCCCGAAGCACGGCGTAGCACCGATCCAGAGCCTCCATCAACCCAGCAGAGAGGGTGAAGCAGGTGAAGCATCATGGCCCCGAAGCCAAACCTCCTGGGGAGGAGACCACGCTCATCCATGAGCAATGCCCACTTCCAGCCCAAACCATCCCTGCTGGGCTTTGGGACCCCACCCCATCCTGACCCCCATCCATGGGGCAGGAGCTCAGCTCCCTGCGGGACCAAGCTGGCACTTGGGGTGCCAGAGATGGAGAGGAGGTACAACGGGTTGGGGGTGTCCCTAGCCTGGCAGGGACCCTTCCCCACTGCACCCTTGCCCTTCCCCAGCTGGTGGCCCGTGTGTCTGTCCTGCTGGAGGACAGGGAGGCTTGCAAAAGCCTCCAGCCAGTCAAGGGTTACGCTGGGTGTATCACTTAACTCAGCCCCATTTTGGGGCTCCAAAATGATAAAGTGCTGAGGTCAGGCTCGCTGACACCCAGAGGGGATCCCGCGGGGATGTGGGGTGCTCGAGGCTCCCCAGCTCAGGTGCGAAAGGCGGTGCCGCTCCTCCGGGACCCCTCCATCTGCAATTCATTACCCGCACGCGGTTCCCATTTGCTGTCACCGGCCAAACAGATGGAGCCGAGGGTTTCAGAATGAGGAAAGCTACAATATTTTTCTGACATTAACACTTATATCAGGTCCTGGGAGACTCCGGGAGGAGCTGGCCCTGGGCCCTGAACCACCCACTCCTCTTTGCTGCTCTCRGAAGAGCAGGAGGGACCGCAGCTGCGTAAGCAGGGTTTTCACAACAGCCYGCTCCGAGGAGCCCACAGGCAGGCTCCGGCCAGTAACCAAGGGGAAAAGCAAATATTTCTTCCCCCTGCCCATGCCCAGGGGAGCTGGAGCTGTGGCCCGCCCGGTCAGTGGGGGTGCAGAAGGTGGGAGGCTGAAAGCAGCCAGGACTTGTCATCCCCCGAGCCCTGGGGGGGATCCAGGCTGCTGTCCTGGGGCTCACGGCAAGCAGCAGGCTGCTGCACCGGTCCTCAGCCCCACACCGAGCATTTTCCATGAGCCCAGGAGGGACTCGGGTGGTCCCATCCTCGTGATGAAGCTCTCAGGGTTGACCTTGCCCCTGCCCTGTGTGGCTGCAGACCAGACAGAGCCCCACAAGTCTCCCTCCAGCAAGCTCTCCCGTGGGAATGAGGTTCCTTGGAGGGCCAGCTCTGCATCAGGGTGAGTTATGGATGAGCAGATTTGCCCTGAGAGATCCAGGGCAACCTGCCACAAAAATACCGAAGCCAGGGAGATACCTTGAACGCTCCCTGCCATCACTCCATGCAAGTGCAAGGTCTCTACTGGGAACGGTGGCCTTGGCCCTAGAAGACACCATCTCTTCCCTCCCATCTCTTCCAGCACGGCTCCCTCCGGGCTCCACCACCTCCCTGCCACGTTTGCAGTGTGGCAGAGCACGGGGACAGCCCGTGGGCAGGATCTGCCCCTCTTTCTGCTGCAGGAAGGTGGGGTGGGTGCTGGGTTTTACAAGCCAGCAGCAGGAAGGTGGGCAGAGGCAGGAGCAGACATGCTGCTGAGAGCAGGGGGACCCTTGCAGGGTGACATCAAGTTTGGGGAATGGCATCAAGACCCAGCTTTCACCTGGATGGGAAATCCACCCTCCGGATGCAAAGCTGTCCCCATCCCAGGGGCTGGAGGGCAGGAGAAGACACCCACACAACAACATCACATCTCCTCTTGCAATAACCACCGTGAGCCACCTGCACCGTACAAGCATCCAAAAGCAATCTGGCCAGGGCTGGGTGTTCCCAGCTCGCTCAGTGCCTGGACGTGGCCCCTCCTGGCACAYGGGCTGCCCTCTGGAACCGCCCGGGGCTCTCCATCACATCCTGGGGATGTCCCATGTGCCTAAAACTGGGAAGGTGAGTCCCCCATCACCCCGATCCCATGCTTGTGGTGGGGGACAGCAGTGCTGGGAAGCCTGCTCAGAACAAGACCAGTTTTCCCAGCAACTCCACAGGTCTCTAAGTGAAGCTGCCAGCCAAGAGGACCTCACATCTCTGCTTGAGCACCCAACTCTGCCACCCTGGCCTCTCCCACCCGGGYTGCAAAGGCCTTGGGAAAAATTAATCAGGGCTGTTTGCTTGGGGACCAAGGCTGGATCTGGTGAAACATGGACAGCGTGTCATGGGGCAAGAGCAAAGGAAAAGAGCTCAGCAAGGTCCACAGTGGAGATAGAGGCTAGCTAAGCCGTACGGGAAATGCAAGCGGGTCCCGCCGTGCCCCGCTGCACAGCCCCGGTACCACCGTCCCACTGCACGGCGTCTCCGGACAAGACCACACGCAAGAGAGCCAGAGGCTTGGAGGAGAGAAAAAAAAAACCAAAAATCAACCTTTAGCAAGCAAAGTGACTTTCCCTGGGGCACAACCCTGGTCAGTGGCAGAACCAAATGAGATCCTGGGCACCTCGAGAGGCCCATGGTGCCCTGGCTCTGTCATCCCCCCGTCAGACCAGAAACGGGGAGACAGGAGAGGAGGCACAGAAAGCTCCTTGCAACGGGATTCCCTGAGTGTTTCTCCCAGTGAGGCCATGCCAGCAGGAGAGGAGAAGTTTTCTGCCCCGTTTGGGGGACACACATTCATCACGGTGCTATTTCCACCAAGGCACCCTCACCCTGGGCACCCCCCCCTTCTTGGGGCAGGGATTGCTCCTCTGCTCTGGTTCCCTGGGACCCGCAGCTGGAGCTGAGCACCTAACTCAGGCCAGACACCTTTGCCTGTGTGGGGCCAAATTGCTGAGCTGCTCCCTGAGCAATCCAAGTCCCCAGGTACCCCCCAGAAGCACTCCAGGTTTCTGCCACCAGGTTCAAAGCCCCCCAGATCACGCCGCACGTGGAGCCCGGACTCACCATCCTCGCAGAGGTTCAGTTTGGAAAGGTTCCTTCCCTCGAAGGGCTCCTCGAAGATGGAGCCGTTCTCCCTCTCATTGAAGGTGTGAAGGTACATGGCTTTGTTCTCCATCCTCCTGCTGCTGGTAGAGCAGAACAGGCACATGAGATAGTGCTTGGTGGCTCTGGTATATCCTGACGTGGCAGGGGCCCAATCCTGGCTAATCCTGTACCCTGCGTGGCTCTGGCACTATGGTCCAGTGCAACATGGTGTGGGCTGGTGCAGAGGACGTGGATCCGCTGCCAAGGGACCCCTCTGCTCTCGCTTGGCAAAGCTGACCACCACATCTCAGCATGTGGTTTCTTGACTTGCCCATGGCCCAGGCTGGGCTTGGCAGTGCCCCGCACGAGGGCCAGACCCTCCCAGCGAATGCAGGGAGAAGCTGGTGGGCAAGCTCAGCAGGACCACGGGTCCACCACCGGCTAATCCTGCCTGCGTGCTTGTAGCTCAGTGAAATGCTTACCACCAACACAGACCTCTTGCTTGTTGGCCAAGGACGGGCTCCTACCACCCACCCATGCTCGACCACATGCCCTGCAGATGTCCAGCCTGCTTGGTGTCTGCTCCGGGCATGCCCTGGATGTCTGTCCTTCCCCAGGGCTGGGGAGATGGGGGCTCAGTGTATGCATGCAAGCCCCCCAGGACCTGTTTCACCCCTTGGGGTACCCCTGCACCCACACCACTTCTAGATACCCCAGCACCCTGACCGTGAGCCAAGCCTGCTCTCCCCACGGGCCTGATCCTGCTGTCGCTGCCTCTCTGGTCAGGAGGCTTGAGTTGGGCTGGTCCCAGGGACAGGGCCATGCCCGCAGTGAATACTGGTGGCCCTGGGGAGGTTGTGCCTCCTCTGCCACCAAGGTTTTATCACAGCACCCAGCCGGGGGGAATCAGCCCCCAGCCCCCAGCAGGGCTCTGGTGTGGAAAGAGTTAAAATCACCCGCTAAGTGGGATCTGCTGAGCACTCCCAAACTCATCGCCTGCACCCCTGCGACTCCCCCAGCTCCAGCCACCCCTCGCTGTCAGCACATGGGTGCTGTGCTCCGTGGGGACCCCCAGCTCCTGCCATCCCCCCCGCCCCCAGCCAAAACCAGCCCCCCTGGGCGCAGGCTGGGCCGGGATCTCCCTGGCCGGGAGCAGCATCCCCGGCCCCCGGTCCCACTCCCACGGGGGAAACATCACCCGTGTAACCGGGATGTCTTGCAGCACTGGGGAGTCAGGACTGGGGGTGCAGCAGCAGGGCCCGGGGGTGGCGGCTCCCCACGCAGGGATGCTCGGGGAGACACCGGTCCCTCCGCGCCCACCCCACGTGGAGGGGGGCGGTCCATCCCCGCACCCCATCCCGCTCCCCTCTCCCGGAGCTGCGTGTCCCCTTTCCCCACGGAAAAGTTTCCTGTGCGCTCCCCGCCGCGACGCCACTCACCTGCTGGGCAGATCCACGCGGGAGCGAGTTTCCCGTGGTCCCTTCCCCCGCCGCCTCGCTCAGTCCCCGGGCTGCGCCATGGTGGCCGAGACAGGGGGGCGAGGACAGCAAGGGGAGCCCCCGACCTCACCGCCAGCTCCCCACGGGCGCAGAGGGGCCGCCGCTCCCCGGCCGCCTCCCATGGGTGGGGGGGGTCCCCGGGGGTGGGTGATGCGCGGAGCCGGCGGGGCGGCTGCGGAGCCGGGAGGCTGTGAGCAAGGACCGCTCGGCCGGGAGGGTTTTGTAGGCGGGGAACGGGAGGGGGGCCGGGCTCCCCACGCCACCCCCCCCCACCTCTCGGGGCCGCCCCCGCCGCCCATTCGCCGGCCTCGGGCCGCCCCGGCCGCGGGGGGCTGGGGCAGGGGGGGCCGGGGCAGGAGCATCCCCCGGGGAGCCGGGGCAGGGGCAGGGGGAGCCGGGGCAGGAGCATCCCCGGGGGGGCCGGGGCAGGAGCATCCCCCGGGGGAGCCGGGGCAGGAGCATCCCCGGGGGGGCCGGGGCAGGAGCATCCCCGGGGGGGCCGGGGCAGGAGCATCCCCCGGGGGGGCCGGGGCAGGAGCATCCCCCGGGGGGGCCGGGGCAGGAGCATCCCCGGGGGGAGCCGGGGCAGGAGCATCCCCCGGGTGCGCTCGGCTTGGGGCGGGGGGAGTTTCCCCGGGACAGGGGGGGACTGCAGCGCTGGGGTGGACAGCCTTGGAAGTCCTGCGCCTGGGGCAGGAGGTGGGTGCGTGGGGCCGTCCGTGTTTCAGCTCCAGTGGGTCTCCACGCCTTTCGCTTTCCCTTCGCTGCCCGATTCCCGACCAGCTCAGCCCACGGCGGGCAGGAGCAACTGCAGCCCCCGGAGAGGAGAGAGGTGCTTGTCCCCCGCTTCGCCCATGGGGAAACTGAGTCACGGAGGACCAGAGGGAGCTGAGTTGACCCCAAACCACTGCTGCTCTCGGCCTTGGCGTGGGCCGTGCAGAGCAGCGCAAGCCATGCACCCGCTACCATCAGTCTCTGGGAGGGGGCAAGGTGGGGAAGAAGCTTTAAGGTGCTGCTGCAAGTCCCTCGCTGCCTGTGGGGTGCTGCCCGCTCCCCGCTGCAGCTTGCAGCTAACCCGGGCTCCTAGCCCGGTCCCCAGGACCCCGTATCCCTACCCCGTCTCTGGTCCTGGAGCAGAGCAAAGCACCTTCCAACATCTCTACAGGGTCAGGGGGGACTGTCTTGGCCCGGTGGCACAATCAGGAGGGTGACTGCTGTCCCGTTGGGGTGGGTGTGCTGCTCCCTTTCTGGGAATGCCGCTTGAGCGAGCACTGGGCAGGCTGGGATGGTGGGGGCACTGCTGGCTCATGCCTGGTTCACCACCCGTAGGGATGACAGGGCCAAGAGAGCTGAGCACGCTGCATCACGGGATGAGCCACTCGGTCCCCCAGGTGCCATCAGACAGGCCATGACAGCACACCTATTTGGAAGCCATAAACACACTGAGACCAAGACCTAGACCTGGAAAAAGGATGGCAAGACCTTGGGGGTAGAAGGGCAAGCGCTCCTCACCCAGGGGCATCTCCAGCCGTGGTGCCATCCTGAGGACACACATCACTTCTTCCATCAGGAGGAAGGTTCTCCAGGGGTGCAACCACAYGGCTGCAGGTCTTCTCCCACCACGGTGCAATGTCAGTTCATGGCAGCTGCCTCCCACAGCCACCCCTGGCCAAGGCTTCTCCTTGGGACACCTACCAAGGGCACCCCGAAGGTCTGGGACAGGGAAAGACAACACACGCCAGGTCTGAACAACTTGGGGTAGGGCTCTGACCACTGAGCTGCCTTTCCTCTAGAAAGGCCAAAAGCATCATCAAAGCGTGCTCCGTGCAGACCTGGCCAAACATCTGCAAACGTTGCCCCGATGAAACCAAAGCTGCAGCAAATAAAGGTAATTATTGTAGAGTATTCCCAAGGTTTCATCTTAATACAAAACACCCGACCAAGCAGTCCGGTTACTTCTTTTGCATTAAAAAAAAAAAAAATACCAGTCACGTGTAATCCAAAAAGGTTAATATTTTATTAGATTTCAGGTAATTTCCAGCAGAGTTGCGCTTTTGCATCTTTACAGCCTTCTCTGTTTATACGCCACGCAATAAATTTGCCATTGGACGGTTCTGGGTTTGATTCAGGCGCAGGTGAGGCTCGCTCTGCTGGCTTCTACTGGAAAACTGAAATGCATGAGGAAAAAAGGGATTTGCCTTTATAAAAAGGGTATAAAAACTATGCACAAGCTATGACTAACTTTTAGTATAAATGCAATTAAACTCAAACACGTCATCTATCGTCCTATTTCCTAAAAGACGTTCAACAAAGCAGCTGAGGCACCTCCAGTGCTCACCAAACAAGGCCAGCRTGGGGAAAAGCTCCTTCACGAGGGGCTGGCAGATGTGACATGGGACCTACAWGAGATCCACACCCTCCTGGGTCCTTACAAGCCTRCGTTTAAGCTACTGAATCTAACCCATAACGTCTCTCAAATTCCCACTCGCATGGTGGTCAACACGAAAAGCAATGAACTGATCGGTTAAAAGCAACTAAGGATAAAAGCCAAAAAAAAAAAAAATTGGTTAAAAAAAAGCAAAGACAGACTCCTCTTGCAGGTCTTTTTGGTCAGTCCAGCTGCCACAGGGATTTCGGCAAAGCCTGGATTTCTTGGCATTCCTTCTGGAAAACTGCAAGGAGAAGAGCAAAATGAAACAGATTTAGTTGTTGGCCTCTTTTTTTGTAGAAGGGGAAGAAAATGGTAACATGTTCAGTAGAAATGAATGAGAACATGCAAGTATGCTCAGCGGTCATGGACCCCAGCTGTTTATTTAGGAATATATGGTGGGAAAAGACACACACACAGCACCCCAGTCTGTCCCCAAGCCCTTTCCCACCCACCACATTCGTCCCAGAGAGGAGAAGTTGGACCATACCTGGCAGCACCCCAACCAGTTGGTCCCACGGATGAAAAGTGAGGCTGAGCATGTYGGAAAAGTCCTTCTCCAGCATCTCGGTGATACGCTCCTGCAATCGCAGAGGACAACAGCATCAGACATCAGATGACAGAGCCATTAAGCACCAGGAACTCCCAGTTTGCACTATTATCTGCTGGGACTGCCAAGGTTGTGATACGAGTGATGGCAGCTTTGACCTGGGCATACCCAAAAAACCTGCTGGGGAAGCATCAAAACCGATACCCAAGCAGATGAGGAGTTTATCGGGTGAGTCTACATCCCACCCAGGTGCCCATCATCTCTGGTCAAGCCAGCATGCCAGATCTTTGGCCAGAGCAAAGGAACTTCACTCAAATAACTGCGGTGAGTCTTGGCGTGTGTGATCGCAGCCTGAATCCATCAGGTTTCGACACACAAGAATGATCTGAATGGCCAGAGGTGAGGTAGAAGAGCTCATATGAGGTCAGAAATCAAGAAAGGAAGGGACCAAGCTAGGAAATTACTACCTGGAAAACTATAATTTTGCTTGCTAAGTAAGAAGACAGCAAAGCTGGTTTTGGGGACAACCAGGGAATTGAATCCAAACAAAAATCAGCTGAAGCTGATCAAGAGCTCATTTTCTCATTAAAATTTCCAAAGACCGTCACATTTATAACATTGCAGGACAACCTGCATCTCGCACAATCGCTCTGTCATCTTAGTAGCTATGTCCACACGGTCCATAAAATTTCACCAAGCATTAAAAGTGCTCTGCAGTGACCACCAGTCCAGCCATTAATTTGTCTATCACACTTTCTGGATTGACAACAGCAGCTTTTGAAAAGTCACTCACCGTCAGATCCTGGAACCGGCTCTTCATCTTCTCCTTTGCTTTTTCAAACATCTCCCTCCCTACCTCCACCTCAATGTCATGTTCTGGACAGGTTTTTATCCGCTCGCATGTCTTCTTCATGCTTACGTGAGCCGCCCCTCTTGCAATGATGGGAATCATCAACGTACTGTTGATGCTAAAGCCATGCTGCCCAGGAACCAACCAGTGGCAGATTTCCACCTCCCAATCCCCCTCTTCCCAACCTACTTTTGCCAACCTAAAAAATTCCTTTATTCAACAGCAAAACCTTCAAGTTACCTCCTTCCACTTCCCCTCCAGCTTTCCCCAGTAGCCTTTGACAAGGTCTCTGCTCCCCAACCCCACATGCTGCTCTCTCCATCCCGGGGATGAAGAGCCTCCAGTTGACCCACAAGAGAAGCGTGATGGGTTTATGTGGTTTGATGATCAAGGGATGGGACAACAGTATCAACAAGACAAGGGATTTATGCAGTAGGTTTTGGAACTCAAGCTTTTTCTCCGGAAATAAGACTGTGACCCACTGAACGCATCACCCAAAGGCACAAATTTACAGATTCTCCTTCAGCCAGTGAAACTAAAGGCTTCTGTACCTAGACTCCACACAAGAGCTGGGAAAACATGCCCCAGGGCCAGACAGCGAACTCACAGTGGCAGACGCAGAATTAGATGGAGAACCAGTCCTACCTTCGTCACACAGCGATAAGGTGCTTTGGATGGACAACACAAGGGACTCATAGATACTCTTCTTTTTCAAAAGAATTTCTCTTCCAAGGGCTTTCATGATGATGTTTGTCTGCAGGAATTGATGTCAAGTGTTTACCAGCATCTCTCCAAAGCCTCATTTGCCAGCAGAATCCAAACAAACACTTCCAAGGCCAGGAGCGGGCAGAGCACACCGGGTGGTTACGCAGAATTGAGATGGTAAAATTGAGGGATATTGGGCTGCATCTGCACCGCTAAAGACATTCACAAGAGCAGTGGTCTCTGGCCAATAGGCCGAATGGTGCACAGGGATTCAGGCTGCGACAGCTTSGTAATGCTCCCACCCTCCCCACCGAGGCATGCTGGTGGCGTCCCTGTGGCCAGCGGGCAGAAATTTGTGTGCACATGCGTGATTTTTCCAGTTCCAAGTGCCCATAATAACAACCAACCTGTCTTCAAGCTGACTTGACTGGTGTTTTAACAGCATGGCCTCAAAGGCATGCATTGCACAGACTTTTAAGACTGAGTTTGTATCCTGGGCTGGACATACCCAGCCATGCTGCCAGGAGCTCCTTGCAGTGCAGGGTTCTATTATTAGCTCTCAAGCTTAGGACCAAATCCATCATGCTCTGGTCACCTGGYGTTCCCATTTACTTTCCATTACCTTCTAGCAGGGCATCTTGCAAACCATCTAGTGTTGCCCCAAGGATGAAGCAGGAGCCGACTGTGGCTCAGCATTAAACACAGTTCTGCTGCACCCAATGCTGAATAATAACTACTGGTTATTAGAGGTCCCTCCTAAATGACTGTTAGATAGATGATGGGCTTCSCCCCGCTCACCATCTCTCCTGGGGTCACTGCTTTCCCAGGCACGGGAGGATTGAGGGGACAGCAAGGGTAGGGGAGCTCCAATGCAAGGGAGCAGCGCAGATGGGGGATGCTGCTGACGTTGCCTCTAGGTCAATGTTAGGATCCTATCCCCAGGCCAGCCCAGGCTGAGGAKTTGATCGTTGCTGTTTCATTCTCTGCCGATCAAGGTAAGTTTCTTTTATCAGAAGACCCAAGATGAAGTAGCTTTCTTCTTTTCTTTGGGGAACAGGAGATAGGAAGATGGTAATTTTCTTTCTTATTCTGTCTGAACCCATGTAAAACACAGAACAGAAAAGGATGGGGTTGCAAACGCCACTGTGATTTATATATTGCACTGCTAATGCAGTACATCGGTCCTGGTTTTCCAAGTGAAGAAAGGCTGGGGGCTGTAGGCTGTGGGAAGATTAGATGCAACTGGGGGAGAGATGAGCAAGTTGCTGAGACACATAAATCAATTAGAAGCTTTGCCTAAGTACATGAATAATGGTGAGATACTTTTAGTTTGCTCAGTGACTGGAGAAAGTCATGCCATCTTAGGTTTCTTGGGGAGAAAGAAAGATATGAGTGCAACGGACCAGGTTGCCTGCAGATGAGTTTCCAAGATTAGCTTCACGGGGGTATTTGAGAAAAGACCAGGCAAGGTTAGATGACAGTAAACATTTCACCAGATGTGTGTATCATTGAAGGAATGAAGACAAGATGTACTGGGATACAAAAAGTTCTTTACAGTTGTTTTATCAAGGATGAGAGTTGGGTCATCTTATCCTGCCAAGCCAAAAGCRTGGCTTATGAGAGTTTGCTTGTGTTTATTTGGCTTTAGCAAGAGTAGTTGTTCATTTGTTGCTTTGCTTCTACTAAAAAATGAATGATGGCTTAAAAAATTTCAAAATTCCTGGTGGCAATTTTATGTAACTGCCCAGAAAAATAAAACAACCCCCCTCCCCATCTTCTTCTGCTCTTTTATACATCCCATTGTGATCTTTTTGTTCCTGGATTCCCAGGTCATTCCTGCTTGTCTCAACATATGGAAAGGACAGCTAGAAACCCTCTGCCTCTGCTTCCTCCTTCCCACAGCCTCGTTCGGCCACTAGCAGCCTGTCTGAGCATAAAATAAAGATCTCTGCAGGATAATGCATCCTGTCCTAAAACAGGTGGGGCTAAAACTACCTCCTGTAGAGCCTCTCCCTTCACCGGCTGTAGGAGAAACTCAAACCACCAGCTCAGCTCAGATGATGGGTCTCCCACGCCTTGCCCCACGCCCCCAGCCAGTGCCTTAGCAAGAAAGCCAAGCATCCATCCCAGACAAAACCCAGGCACAGCGGAGCTCGCAGAGGAAAATGGCAGGGTTGTCTTCATTTTCATACTTGTCCCCAGCTGAGCACCATCTCCTTGAAGAAGAGCATACGGCTGTAGGGACATGCGATGCCCCTCTCCGACCTCATCCTGGGATTGCAATACTCTTGCTCTCTTTCCAGGAGTCCTGCTGAAGAACAAGTCCTGGAAGAACTTGCTACTGGGTGGGAGGAAGTCAGGCTCTGGCCCATGGCATGACCTTGTTCACCACCATCCCTGTCCAGTGCACTTAGAATATCTCAAGTTGGAMGGGACCCATAAAGATCATCGAGTCCAATTCCCTGCTCCTCGCAGGACTACCTAAAGACTTCCCAAGACCTGGCTAATCCTGCTAGCATGTAACCGTGGAGCAACCTGGGCAGGTCTCTGACCACCTGCTTTAGGCACGGCATCTCTTTAACATCCCTGGGCTTTACAGGACATCAAACTCATACTGCTCAGCTAACATAACACTGAATAGGCAGCAAGAATATACTGACTCTTACTCATAGACCTCAAAGAATTTGTCAATGATGTCTATGAGTGATAGAAACCGAGCTGATGGTGAAGGCAATTGCAGGACAGAAAAT
Source organism: Phoebastria nigripes (assembly GCA_035582835.1). NCBI lineage: Eukaryota > Metazoa > Chordata > Aves > Procellariiformes > Diomedeidae > Phoebastria > Phoebastria nigripes. The sequence continues at coordinate 332,955 of JAYKAV010001742.1, forward strand.
GAAATCAACTTATCCAGCCTCAGAGAAAGCATCAGGCTTGTGCTACTCACCAGGAAGATCTCGTCCAGGTTTCTCTTGGATGCACCTCTTGCAGATTTCGCCCCCTTAGAGAAAGGGACTTCCATCTGGGCAAAGACCTGACTTCTTCAGCTCCTGGATCTTGACTTCGATGTACTCATAGAATCATAGAATCATAGAACGGTTTGGGTTGGAAGGGACCTTTAAAGGCCATCCAGTCCAACCCCGCTGCCATGGGCAGGGACATCTTCAACCAGATCAGGTTGCTCAGAGCCCCGTCCAACCTGACCTTGGATGTTTCCAGGGAGGGGGCATTGACCACCGCTCTGGGCAACCTGTGCCAGGGTTTCACCACCTCATCCAGCCCATCCTGCTGGAGGGGCTGATCCTGCAGGAGCGGGTCGACACAACCCTTCTCACAGCTGCCTGGTGCAATGTCAATGTGTTCCGGCATTTTTCTCCCTAGAAACTCATGGGCAGCTCAAAGTTAAACCAGGATCACAGAGGGGAAAGGAATAGAATTACCCCTATTCATGCAATAAATCCCTATTTAGCTCAATCCAGTGTATAGGGAATGGTTTTGCATTTGTTTCCCAAGAAGGATGAGGGTGTTGGCTACCTAGCTCAATGATCAGAGACGGATTGAGAAGGCAGCAGCGTGCAGAGGCAATTGCCAGGGCGAGCACTGCTCTGCTGGAGACTACAGCCACCCATGTCGTACTGGATGCAGTTGTAAACATCCACCAAGCAGAAAACAACAAGAATTTCCTCCATATAATCTTGTATCAGGTTTCTCTTCATGTTCAGAGCTTCCTGACGTGGTCTCTCAGCCTGGAGGTTTCTGAAAAAGAATAAAAAGGTGACATTTCAAATACTGGGGAGGAGGACTTTCCATCCCCGTAGGTGAGCACGGGAGTGGACATTGGTCCTATTTGTGATCCAATGCTTCCAGGTTTTTTGTCCATATCAAGATCCCAGATTTCTTTAGGAAAAAAGAGACTGCATTCCTGGTAAAACATAGCTTGAAAACGCAGCCGAAGAGCAACCAGGCTATGGGAGAGGGAGAGGCTGAGTCTTCCCCACCGCAAGCCTTCGGGAAGAGGACTCTTGGGGACGAGAGCTGGTCCTGCCTTCAGGCAGGGGGATGGATGAGGCCATGGACAATGCTCCCAGACCTGCACACACCCAAAATGAACAGAAATGGAGAAAAACAATGGAAACCGATGCTGGAAAAGTGACCTGGAGTAACTCCTGGCTGGCTGGGAAAGGGCAGTAAGCCAGGTCACGCACGCAATTAATGCCTCTTTTGCTAATTTGAGGGAGAGCCAGGTGACACATTTATGAGATGATAAAATGTTTATCTTGTTGCTGGTGGGGAAAATCCACTTTTTGGAGGGGTGGAGGGGTCAAAGGGTTAGGGCAAGCTGCAGCATCTCAGCTGGACACCTCAGCCCCTCGGGCAGCCCCGGGGGAGATCAACACCTCTTGAGCAAGGACCAAAGAACTCGCACACCCCCGGGGGGGCTGCTGAGGGTCACTGGTAGGAAATGGGGGGTCCCAGCGTGTCCCACCACCTGCCCACCTCCGGACTGCACTGCACGCTGCAAGGGGCAGGCGGCTGCATGCAAGTAGGTGAGAAGGAGACAGGGAACAGGAACAAATGAATCGCACGGGGGTCATGATCTTGAGGAATTTAAGAAACACTGATTCATACCAGGAGACCTTTGGGAGTGAGGCTCGTGCACTGCACCAGAGCCCTGAATCCAGCTAACGCCTCGTGATCTAACAGGAATCTGAGTATTAAGAATAAATATCCTCCTGGCAGGCAGGCAGGCAGGCAGGCAAGTCATCCTCATAACGGCACGCTGATTTGGAACAAATTCCTGCACTTATATTGCGTTCCCACTGCTAATGGGAAGCAAAGACAAGCCCGCAGAAGACAGGGCACTGCGAGCACCGGCAGCAGGGAAGCTGAGCTGCGGGGCATGCGCAGCCACCACGGTACCTGTCTCCTCTTCCATGAGGACCACAGAGTCCCAGTAYTCTTGGGCACTGATGGTGAAAACCAGGTCTGACTTCTGCAGCACCTCCGAGTTGCTGGGCAGTCTCTTCTAAAGGACACGAACGTGCAATACTTACGGAGCAGTCCCTAAAGTAGAGCAAGGATGCTCGTGCCACTGCACATCACTGCAGCAGCTCGGGTACCGGAGGGCATTGATGCTATGAGCTGTGCACCTCCAGCCCACCCTGCTCCTCCCAGAGACCTTGCTGGGCTTCACCGTGGACCTGCTCTGCTTCAAACCTCCTTCACGTTTCCAGTTCTCATCCTTTGGGCCCTCTGCCATCGGCTTTGCCCTAGGGACTTATTTGGCTTTTTGTTTGTTTGGCGATGGGAAGGCCGTGTGAATATTTACACTGTAGGCAAACACCGAGACAACCAGGTGTGGCGGAAAGAGTGATGCACTTCACTCACAAGAGAGAAGCCACAATATATTTTATTGATATAAAACAGTGAGTTAACAGAGTTCGATGCTAAATGCGACAGTGGTTTAACAAGATTCGATGGCAAGGTACGCTTGATTATTTACTGCGTAGAGGACAGGGTCAGACAAAACTCTCAGGCAGGTTCAGAGAGGAGCCCCTTGTGTTCTAAACTCCTTCTCAGAGAGGAGCCTAGGTGCAGCTGGATCCGGGCGTAGTCCCAGACTTGGTCAATGGTTTATGTCTAAAGGATTATATATGAGCAATCAATCCTTTATATCACTTAGCTAAGATTACAAGTTTCAGCGCGCTTATTCCCAATTCACTTACCAAGTATCTGACACGATGAGGATTCTCTCAACCTCAAGGAGTGACCTTAAGAGGTGTCCCTACTCAACAGGAGATCCTGGCATGCAGCCCGCTGCCGTGCAGGAATGCTCAACGGGCTGTCCACTATTTATGGAGTAAGATGATTGACTTATAGTCATATTTGCATACCAGCAAGATGTCTGGGTCGCTGCTCCAGACAGCCCTTGGCTACCGTGTTGCCATCCATCTCCCCAAAGCCCACCTTAAACCAGATGCAGCCACCACGACCACCACTGGTGGTTATTGCTTGAGCGGGGAGGGGGAAGCACACCGCCACACCAGGTCGCAGCAATATCTGCTCCAGCTTCTGCTGGGTTCGTGGCCCGGATGGACGAGGCTGTGAGCTCCACCACCAAGCTGGGACATGGACCAAAGCACAGCAAGTGTTTGGGGACAATGGGAGGTCACCAGCAGGCAGCTGGAGATGAAAAATGTCATTTTTAAGGCAGAATCTGCCAGGAAACAGCTACCAGGAGCTGCCGCTGCGGGAGCCCCTCGGAGCAATGAAAAGCAGCAATGCAAGTTTATGGAAAACACAAACCAGGATGATATATAAATGCATAAACTAAATAACCCCCCCCACACACACGAAGAGCTTACAAAAGTATCTCCACATGGTTTTTTCTCATTCTCTGCTTATCATTTGGCCTCTATAACCCCGGAGCTTCCTCTTTAGTATATACCTATATTCAATGTATGTGGAGCTATGTACATTTAGAGCAATGTTGTTTAGCTTGTGCTAGACGTGAAGTCATTGTGCTTTTATAATGAAAATATTTTGTGGGGCTCAAGATAAAGCAGCTGAGAAGCACTTAACAAATCCCAAGAAAACATCTCCCAACCTTGTATAAAAGCCCTTTTTTATCAGGCTATGTAATGTTTCAAAGCCTGTTTGTGCTATCCTGGTCCAGCTTTCTAAAGCAGAGAAACCTTTGTAGGTGCCCATTTGTTTGCCTTAGATGTGTGTGTATTTATACCGGTACAACCAAGAATGAGCGTGCTGCTGCGTGGTCCTGCAGATCGTGCAGGAAAGGAAGAGACAGAGCAGATCATCTCTGCATTTAATTAAAGGTATTCAGGTGCAAATCAGTGACTGAAGGGCTTTATAACAGCACAGAAGTGGATAACGGTTGGACTCGATGATCTGAAGGGTCTTTTCTGACCTAAATGATTCTATGATTCTATGATAACACATGCAACGCCCACAGGACAGCACTACACTTCCAGGTGCCCAAATAGTTTGGTAAAACTGGCCACAAAATATTAACTAGGTTGGAAGTTCAGATGTTGCCATTTATGTTTTCATGGCAAATAGAAAGAAAAAAGAGCCTATCATATTTAATGGGAAAAGACACGYGTGTCAATGTTAGCACCGTAACTGATGCACTTGTTACCAAAATTAAAAAATGAATAATCCTTCCCAGCCAGCAAACTCTCTATAAATGACTCTGCCTGCATCTTTTCCTTTATTGCTCTGCCCTTTTTGGTTTTCGATATCTAGTTCCTCTCCAAGATGGCATTGTGCATGCACAGAGCCTTCTAGATTACAAAAGATAGTGAATGTTAGGAGGAGGAAATTCCCAAYGCTACCAAAGCTCCCCTGACCCAAGGCAAAGCTGCCAACAAGTCGGTTGGAAGCCGGCGGAGCCCCCATGCCGGCTACTCTGGCACTGCCGGACCGGCACCAGGCAGGACCGAGGCAGGGCTCGGGGTCTTCTGGTCCTGAAGCCATGCATGTGGCAATGCCGAAGCATCCCCTGCGTCTCCGCCCATGGTGAACAAGGGCCCTTGGCTACTCCTTTTTATAAGCCATGGGAGACATCAGTCATCCTCAAAAGAGAAATGGGGCTTTTCTTATTTCTGCTCTTTGGAAATACTCAGGTAGAAAAGGAATAAGGATTTTGACCACACAAAGAAGGCAGAAAATACTCACCTCCATCCTTCCAGTGTTCCTGGGGGAAGGGGGGGGGGGGGAGAAGAAGAAAAAAGACTCTTTTAGAAAATATGGCAGAGCTGAACCTTTTATCGTGCCCTTTAGCGAGCGCAGGCGGCGCAGTTTGCAGAAAGATGACGGCGTGGCCAGTCCAACCCGTGACAACATCATGGGTTTACTGGCTCACGTCAGACCCAGGTGCTTAAATCCTTTAATTTGGGCTGTTACAGAACAAGATAGTCCTTTCAAACTCCTTTGAATTAAGGATGGTTTCTGCGGTGGGATCCCCAACATCACGGGCAGAAGAAAAGGGCAATTCCTCCAAGCTGTCTGGGCAGAGGGACGTTATAACACGGATGACGAAGGGAGGCGGATGGTTTGTGTGGGTCAGAAAGACGGCGATGAAGGGAGATGAGAGAAGGGCTAGAGCAGATCAAAATCACTCTGGGGAAAGGTGATTAARTAGATTTTACTGGCATAGCAATGGGGTCATGCTGTAAACCCCCGAAACAGGTCTGGGTGCCAATGCTCTTAAATGCATAATGAGCTTAGAGAAATAATAAAATGTCACTGGGAATTAGTCATTACGTGGAATGCCATTTTCCATACGCTGGGTCTGTGAATGAGACCTGATCCTGGGTAAAGAGTATCCCCTTTCCAGCCTGCTTTTGTGGGATCTGGACCGTGCACGATGGTTGTTACAGCATCTTGGTGACCACCAAGGTGACATCGCCACACTTCCCGGCCTGACAAGCTTTAATTGCCTGTTGCAGCATGATTTCATGTACTCTGGCCCCGAAAATGCATTCAACATCAACGATTATCCAAATGGATGGGCACTCCAGGATGCTCTTGAGGGAAAGAAGGGGAAAGAGGACACCAGGAGCACCAAGGATGCTGCGGTCCAAAAGCACTGCATCAGCGCTGGTGGTGGGCTCGTGGTTTCAGACACAGCTCCTGGCAGGGATGCTCAAGCTCGGACGACCCCATGGCTCTGCTGGCACATTGCAGGAGAGTTTGGGGTATCCCCTCCACTTGCTCAGCTTGTGGCTTCTTGCCCATGCCATAAGCCTCTGGTCTCTTTGCAGCCTCCCTTTAAGAAGGACTCACAGAAATACCAAAGTGATTCCCACCCAGCTGCATTTACCCCACGCAGCACAACCTGCCAGTCACCTCCTTCCAGATTTCATCCCTTTTGCTGTTGGCATCGCCTGTCCCCAGGATGTCCATGAAGGCAACACCTTCAGGCACCAGGTCTGACACGGAGAGAGTCACTTCCACCTGCCTGATCAGGGGCCAGAGCCACGTCTGCTCCCCATGGAGGGGTTTCGTCCACCACCCTGACCCCATCACTGCCATCCTGGTTGCAAATGGATGGGTCCAGTGTCCGGGCTTCCGCTGTCTCAATCCCCTTGGCATCGGGAGAATAACTCGGGAATAACATCAGGAGAGACATCGGGAATCCCTCACCCATGGACTGACCTCCATCGTGGGAGCATGCCCCTTTCTGAGAGGTTTCTGCATCCTGGAAGGTTGAACAGACCCCTCAGCTTGTCCTTCCACTCCTGCTGGGGTGGAGAGAGGAGAACATGATTTAGCAGGACAGCATGGGCTGGCTGGGGACAGGGACAGCTTCAGTGACACGGAGCAATGGGAAGAAGCAGCGTGGGGGGCTGCAATGCCCCCTCCACTCACAAGCTTGCCCAGAGACCTTTATTCCAGACAAGTCCAGCTGTTTGGAGCAGAAAGGAGAAAGCTATTGCTTTCCTCAGTCTTCCCTTGGGTTGTCCCAAACAGACCAAGTTCAGCATTGCCCACCAGAGCTCAGCAGGGCTCGATGCACGAAGGTGCCAGAGAGCCCGATGCGGATGGGGTCGAAGGCAGACTTGGAGGAGGGGTGCAAGGAGAAATCATAGAATCATCGAATCACAGAGTAGTTTGGTCTGGAAGGGACCTTTAAAGGCCATCCAGTCCAACCCCCTGCCATGGGCAGGGACATCTTCAACCAGATCAGGTTGCTCAGAGCCCCGTCCAACCTGACCTTGGATGTTTCCAGGGATGGGGCATCGACCACCTCTCTGGGCAACCTCTGCCAGGGTTTCACCACCCTCAGCGTAAACAATTTCTTCCTTCTATCTAGTCTGAATGCAAACCACTGTAGCAGATGCAAATATTGGGGGAGTTTTCTCCTTGCTAGATACAGTAATTCCACCACCAACACCTCCCAAAGGAGCTATTTCTGCAGCATGGCCTCTGCTCTCTAACATCCTTACCCTTCCCTCCTTTCCCTGCTCCAAACCCTGTCTGGCCTATTCCAAAGTGGAAGAAGCTCCCAGGGAGCTCTGCAGGAGATGGCACACAGCTCTCCACTCGCTCCTGGCTTCTGTCCCAGGAGACCCTGTTGGACTTCCCTCTACTTTGCTGCAAGCTATAATCCCTCTTCTGATATTTCCATGGGATGCCAAGAAGGACAGCTAATTTTCCTTATGGCAGGAAGCTGTCAGAGCGCCAAATCTGCTTTATGCACCCCTCTGGATCGATCCAAGTAGGCAATTCCCAGTTTTATTTTTCTCTCTAGAAACAAGCCTCTGCCAAACCCTCTGAGCACGGCTAAACCTTGGAGCTAGATTTATATTATTTGCAAAGTTCCCATTATTTCTACTCAATGCAGTTTGGTGGGGAAGATACCCAGGGCCAAGGGGCTCTTTTCCCAGCGAGCAATCAGAATGAGTTGCTGCAGGCATGGGGGACCGGTATGGGATGCTCTGGCTCCTCGGACAGCACCGAGATCGCTCCATCAGGATCTGGGGACCGGATTCTCCATAGAAATGGCCACGGCTGCACGCTGCTGCAGCCTTCTTGCCTCTCTACCCTCCGCTACAGGCAGGGCTATGATCCCTCTCCAAAATTTGCCATGTTTTAGGCATGTCCCTGGCCTGCCCCGCTGCTGGCACGCACTCATGGCTTCTCGTACTCACAGTTTTTAAGAGCCTCTTGTTCGTCCTGCAACATTCTCAGTCGCTTTCAGGGTATTTCAGCTGCRTTTTCACCTTCTGCACCTTTTCACGTTGAAAGGACATCCTCATTATCACAGCCTCACCAGGTGTGAATAGAGTTACAAAGCCTCATAGTAAATAATCTAAGCTCTCTTATCACCAATGTTGGGAGAAATCAGTCTCCAAAGCCTGAATTAAAGGTGTATAGGGATGAAAGTCAAACCACCCAGGTTTGGACATTTGGGCTCATTACCCTCATAATCCCTAGAGGTAAGGTCTAGGTGGTGGCTCACYTGGCCTGGGGTAGATGTCTACTTCAGGGCAGGCAGCTGCCTAAACTCTGCTGCCCATTCTCACCAGAGCTGCAAGGAGCATCCCAGAAGCTGGGGATGGCCAGCACAGCTCTTCACACCCAAAATACATGGGTGTCGAAATCCCTCCACTTTAAAAGTCTTTTCCTAGCCAGCTTTCTCTAATCAGCCTTGACACAGACCTGAATTCAGGTCTCCAAAATCCCTGAGGACAGCCTTTGCCCAAGGGGAGAGACTATAGCAAACCTTGGATCAGCCCCAAAGTCCCCTTAGCCAGGCAAATTGCTCCTGGCTGTGGTTTTTTGTTGGACATTTAAGGAAAGAGCAGAAAGAGCAGAGCAAGATCAGCATGATGGACATGCTACCACAAGGGTAGCTCCCTAAAATGAATGGTATATTTGGGTGAAGAAACCTTTGTGCAGGCATCCCATCCCCACACCCCCTGCGGTGATCACATGCTTTGTCCCTGAGCAAAGTGGAGAAACTCTAAAAAGCCAATTCCTCGTTTAGGAAATACAGTTTAAAAGATGCTGTGACTTCCCAGGTCCTGGCATCTGGTTAAACTTGGAAAGCTTTATCCTTCAGAAATCTGCAAGTGAGTGAAAGCAAATAATTTGGYGTGAGCTGGTGTGAAGGACAGGGTGGAGGGCAGCAGAAGCTTGGGGAAGGTCCCCTCCTATGCTTGCAGAAGCACAGCAGATGATGGCACAGGTTGCCATCTCACCTTGAGCCTCTGCCATTTCAGTCCACCTATCCCAAAGTCCTCATCATCCCCGGATTGTCCCTGGTTTTCCATAACCAGGCAGTGCTCAGAGGAGCTGAGATAAGACCTCAAAGATGTCTCTATTTCAAGAACCGCTTGAGGGAGAAAAATAAGATAATTAAGACATTTTCCAGCTGATGTCACTTGTGTCATTGCTCAGGCACTGGGGCGTGACYGGTGCTCACTGCTCACCCCTTCAATGGCTGGTCCTGGCACGGGACAGCTTCGTTAGCCAAGGAAGCCTCCAGTGCAGCTATCCCGGGATGCTGGATCAGCAGCAGGGCAGGGGAAATGATTTTATACCCTATGAAAGTCAGGGGGATGGTAAAGATATGCAAGATTTGGGGATAAAAAGCCAGGAGAAGGCTTGCTCCTTGATGTGGACCAGCCAGGAGATGAGTGTGCTCGGCTGGGGTCCAGAAGACCCATGGCCAAGCATCCCCACTGCCTCCAAGCTCACCCCGGCAATACTTGAAGCTCGGACCCCCCCCAGCAATTTGGCTGCTTGGCTTTTGGCTGAGGTACGAAGGCAGGGTCAGCCCTGGAGCTGCTTTCAGTGAGCAGAAAGCCGGGGCAGGCTGGTTCCCCACCTGGGAACCATCCAGGGGAGCAAAACCAGCTCACGGGGGCTCAGCCATTACTTGTTCCCACCCTACACAAGAGCCATGCAGCAGTGCCCCCACCCCAAAAAAGCCATTCATGGGCTCCTTCTTTCTCATTGCACCATAGAAAGGGTTCTAGGGCTAAATTAAACCTGCCCAGGGCTGTTCTTTGGCCAGATCCCACCCATCCGTCCATGACCGATCTGCTAAACTCTCTCCTCTCCAAAGCAACCCTGGGGCTGGGGGCTTTGGTCGGGACCCCCACGCCGTACCTGGGCACAGCATCCCGCTGTGACTAAAGGGCCATAACCAGCCTTAGCACTAATTAATTTGCTTGTGCAGAAGTCGCCCTGGATTTCAAACAAGAAACTCGACACAGACGCTCGTTTACGACACRGCAGCAGGTTAATTATCAATGGGCACACGCCTTGCACAACACAGCGAGGGGCTTCCCACAAGGGTATTGCACAGCTTTTTCCCGTGTTTGCTTTTGGACTCCTGTCCTCCCCTCTTAGCTTTTTCTCAGTGCTCCCTCCTCCATCTCTTGTGAGCTCTTCCTTTGCCATAAAAGTGTTGTCCTCGCTGTTAAATCCCCCCTGCGAGGCTGGTTGTCTGCTGGTGCTATTTCTCCTTTGAAGACCCCAGAGGTTCTGCCTTGCTTTCCTCTGGAAACGTTAAACCCATTTCATCGGGTCATTTTGCAGAGGTCAGCAGCTCTTTGGGGCTGGTTTTGTCCAAGCGTGTCTTTCACAGCAGCACACTGAGTATAAGCAAGTTTGTTCTGAATGTTTTTATTTTACTAGCAAAATCCRAAGTATCAAAGGAGATGTAAGCGTGGCAGGTAAAATCAGGATACGTTTGGCATGTAAGCATGGTGGGTTATGGGGTGAAAGGCTCATCTCCACAAGCATGAAGGAGCACAGAGGTGTCATGGCTGRGGGGACCCCAATAACCTGCTCAGAGACACAGACACCCCGATCCCACTCCTCCTGGGAGAGCATCAACCCCACAGTCCAGGGTGATACCCATCACGAGGAGTCAAGGTCAGAGCAACCTTGGGATGGAGGGTCACTGCTGAAGGGTGTGGGACTCATCATGGCATGCAGGGGAAAGGTGCTTGGGGATCGCATAGGACCCTTACTTATGCAGTATCATAAAATGCATACAAAATACCTTGGAAATGCTTTTATAGAGGGAAAAAATTCACCTGAGGTGATTGCTTATGAACCCACAGAGTAAAGAGAGCAAGCCACCGACATGAATAATAAAACCGAATCATCTGAGATGGTCCCCACAGCACTCTAAGCATCTCTGCCTGAATGCAGGTTCTTGTGAATGGTGTGGATGAAGAAGAACTCATTCTGGAAGTCTGCAAAAAAAGAAGAGGAGTCCATTAAAAACATCTGGTTCATGGTAAATCTGACACCTTTCCTTGCTCCTGAAATGATCCACCATACTCACTGAGTTCATTTCTCCTATGGGGTTTGGTTCTATTTATAGAATCATAGAATAATTTGGTCTGGAAGGGACCTTTAAAGGCCATCCAGTCCAACCCCCCTGCCGTGGGCAGGGACATCTTCAACCAGATCAGGTTGCTCAGAGCCCCGTCCAACCTGACCTTGGATGTTTCCAGGGATGGGGCATCTACCATCTCTCTGGGCACCCTGTGCCAGGGTTTCACTTGGTGTTTAAGGTTTGAAACCTTATGAATGAACAGTGTTTCATCTGGTGTTTAAGGTTTGGGAATTGGAGCACAGCAAGAGAAAGGCGACTTGCATGAGAGCAGGCAGCTTTTGGGCAATGCCACAGCTGGGAAGTCCTGTTGTCCTGTTGCCCTTCCCTGTCGTACCTCCAAAACAAGGGTGCAGGACCTGGGGCTGCACACAAAACATCCCCCCAAGCTGGTGCACCGGGGCCGTACCTGGCAGCCTGCTGTTGAGTTGGTCCCATGGGCAAAAGGCGAGGCTGAGCATGTCGGAGAAGCCCTTCATCTTTGTGATGATCTCCACCTGCAGCCATCACACAACCGAGCACATGAGCAGGGGACAGGGCTTGGAGCCCCTCACCCCGCCGGCCCCCCAGGCCTCCCTGTTACTCCCTGCTGGGGCTGAGGAGCTCTCAGATGCAGAGGCAGCAGCTTTGAGCTACTCCAAAGCCCAAATCATTATTAATTTGAGGATAGGAGTGACGTAGGTGCCAATTATGGATGACAACTGCTAGTCAAGTTAGTTGTTTTGGGCAGACGTCAAGTACGGGGCTCAGATCCACATCAGTGCCTTGAGCTAAGTTGGGTCAACACTGGTGAGCAGCCATAATGACGTTAATAATGATTCTGGGCACCACTGGAGATGACTCCTGCTGCAAAAGCAATGCCAGCGGTAGCCTCCCAATGTACGTGAGAGCCTCCTGATGCCAACGTCTCGCAAGGAGATGCCTTCACGTTACCACACACGTGTTCACCAGATCCTTTTTTGCGACGTTGTCCTCTACCCCCAAACACTGCCCATGGCTGTAGAGAGGTCCCCAAGGAACAAGAAGGTGCACAACTTACCTTCAGGTCCTGGAAGTGCCTTCTCATGCTTGCCTACGCTTTTTCAAACATTCCCCTTTACAACTCTTTCTTTATACCCTTGCTAAGGATAGTTTGCATCCTCTTGTAGGYTTGTACTCCACTTTGCCTGGCAGCATCTGTTGGTAAAGTGGCAACYGTCACACTGAGATCCAGACCCAAGACGCCCATGGGGAGGAGGGCCAGTGGTGTGGTTTGGGAAAGGAAAATGCAGCGCTTTACACTGCTGTATTGGAGGTGACCCATCTCCGGGACACTTTCCTGCTTAGGCTTGGCTAACTGGCCCAGCAGCCCATTTTCAGAATTAACTGATSAAGTAATTAAGGTGTCCTCCTAGAGCAAACATGAGTGACTTCTGGATTCTGGGTTTTTAACTTTTTCATTTTCTGAGTATGCCACCTACTGATGGGAAAAGAAGGCAGTAACAAATTCATGAGCTTATTACGTTAGGATGCTAAAGGAGACACGAAGGATGTCCTTCAAAGATAGACAAATAACAATGAATTAATTCTAGAAAAAAATCCGTAGTTTACAAGAATTAGCGAATGAGAGCAAAACAGGCAGCTAATTTTCTGTGTTTGAGCATGATCTACTTTGGACTTCAGAAATCTCTCTGGGTTGATGACCAAGTAATCCTTTTGCCCTGTGGATTTCTTCCCAGCTTTTCAACAGGCAGATTGTAAGCCTGGACTCTTCTTCTGAGCCCGTATTGGGGTTATTCTGTAAAAATCAAAAGAACCTTCAGTATAAAATGAAGAAAAGATGAGGTGACTGGTCATACCTTCATAGCATGGCAGCAGGTTGTTTTGAATGGATATGGTAAGGGAGTGGTAGATTTCTGCTTTCTTCTGGAGGATGACTTTTTCAGTCTCCCTGATGATGAAGTCTGTCTGCAAGAATAACTTCAAATGCTTGCCACCATCGCTTCGGTCATAAAAAATGATCTATGCTAACAACCTGATAAAAATAATCTCATAAAGACAATCTAAATTAAAGTGTGGCATTCAACAGATGACTGGAACAGTTGCTGCCGGTGGGCATCACCTCTCCATCGTGCTCTGACTTAACATGGAAGATGTCCCTTCCAACTGAAAATATTCTATTCTGTTCTGTTCTGTTCTATTGTATTCTGATGTCCAACTGGCAAGTTTTATGCCTGGATACAAGAACAAGTGCATGGAGTCCACACCCCCCCTCAACACCACGCTTGCTAAATACAAGGTGGAACATCTAATATCTCCCTTTCTCACCTCTACAGGACCTTGAAACAGAGCTAATCACCTCAACAGGTCCTATGAAGACTGTGCTTTCCCCCTGTCCCCTCTCCTCGTGCTCATTCTTGCTTGCACAGCCCCTCGCAGGCGTCCTCCCTCTCCCCTCGCAAGGCGAGCGCACCTCCTGCTGAAGGAACCTGAGCTTATATTTTATGTCAGCCACCAGGTACTTCATCTCGGCTTTCTGCAGTTGCTGCTGCATGGCATCTTTGAACGTGTCAAGGCAGGCTTTCAGTGTGGAGCAGGCACCCATCTGGATCCTGTTGGGGCAATAAATTCATCGAGGACAGAGAAAAAGGCGTTGTATCATCCACCGTCTCCCCACCCTGATGGAGCAGGAAGCCAAGGGGAAGCCACAGGAATGCAGGATGGGACAAAGCAAGCAGAGCAGCACGATTTCCACGGTCTCAATGCAGAAACTTCCTTTAGATAGTCCAGACTGAGGATGTGGCCTTAGTTATTTTTTTTCTTTGAAAAGGAGCAAACGCTGGACACAATGAGCTGTCCCTTTCTAAAGCCTGAAGGTACAAATGCTACCCTGGTCCATCTTGGCTGGAGGAAGCTCTCCTGGTCCTGCGGCAATGACCTGAGCAGGTCTCCTCCAGGACACAGTGGTTGGGATGATGTCCATGTCCCACTTGATGGTACCTGAAGTGACTCGCAACATGCAATGGGTCCAGGTTTTGGGGTGCTGTGGCATATCCCTGCTCCCCAAGTCTGCTGGACACYGGGCAATCAGGAGCCACAGGAGGCACAACGTTCTTCAGGTTAAGCAAGCGACCGGATGAAAACTTGTCTTCATTTTACCTCTGTTCGCTGGTTATTCACCTTCTTCTAGTGTCTCTCTTTTCTGTCCCCATCTTTCTGTTTCCTGCCTGCTGTGAAAATCTCAAGCTGTCTGAAGCATGAACTATCTCTGGTTTTACATCATTGTTGGCAATGCTTGGTGCTAAGGGTGTGAACGTAGGGCAGACAGCAAYGGTCTGAGGTTCTGCTGCCTGAACAGACCATGAGAAGCTGCTGGCCATGGCAGGAGAAACTGCTGAACTGACTCAGGTAGGTTTGTGYATTTCAAAAGGGTGGAATAAAATTCTGTGTCATACAAAACAGACTTCGAACGGGAACTTGTGGGATCCTGACTATCCCCCGTGTCCAGTTCAAGGACAGATTCACAGTGGCACGCTGGACACCACATCATCTTCAGCCTCATCACAGCATCGTATGAATTGTCACCTTCTAATGGGCATTTCATCCCACCAGGAAACGGTGTTCCCTGCCCTTGGAGGGGATTTCCAGGGAGCTCTGCAAAGCCAGAACAACCTGCACCCATGGCCTGTACGTGTACAAGAAGTCTCTCCTTGGGTCCAGGGAGGACAGTGCCATTGAATCTGGATGTCCACGGATGCTCCAATGGCTGTAGTTGCCTCCTGGGCTGCCAAGGAGGGCTACACTGGTTGCATCCACTGATTGAGGGAATAAACCTTCTTTGAAATGGCTTCAAACCCTTCCCGTGTTGCAAAAACTCTGGATCACCTCTTTCCACAGAAGAATTGAAAGATGGCCTTTGGGGAAAAAACATCTGACAACTCACTTGAGATATTCGATCCCCTTTCTTTTTCCAGACAGGCTGTGTTTGGAGAGGAATTGTATCAGCTTCACCGCAGACTGATCCAGAATGTCCTTTAGGTCATTTTGCATCTTTTTATCTGGAGGGAGGACACGGTTAGAGGGTCAGAGCTGCACCTGCAGCCCTCCCTGAGGGAGGCATCTCCCCAGCCGAGCATCTTCCCAGGGTCAGCAGGCACCATGGCTTTTCCATACTCACAGTCCTTCAGAGCCTCTTCCTCCCCATCTTCAGGATTTTGGTCTCTCTTGCACATTTTTTTCCGGTGAGTCACTCTCAGTAAATCAGCATTGCCACCTTTTCAGATGAAAGGGGATTTCTCATTAGTGCATCAGTTCTCTGGTTCTCTCCAGAGGCTTTGCAACCAAAGATAATTTCTGACAGCCCTGGGAAAGCACCCATTTAACCAACCCCCTTGTCTGTCAGCTTCTCCTCTTAGAAACAAAAGCCCTGGAGACTGAAAAGGATGAGCTCAGAGGGAGGATTCATCTCACCTAATTTCAGGTGCCTACCTCCCATTTTGCACAGGAAGCTACATGAGAGACACAAAACCTCCCTTTTTTTGCCTCAGTTTATGTTAAATTCCCCTTTTATGCCACCCATGGAAGATGCCTTCACAGCCCAAGCCCTAAATCTCATCCTCTATGCTGTGTGAGTGTGTGCTGCAAGGACCCAGTGCCACTTACTGGTGAGACCGGTGTGTGTGAGTGGGTTTGGGGCCAGCTACTGGAGTCAGACCAGGGGTGTGGGTGCCTCTGGACCATGCTGTCAGATACTGGAGCCAGTGGGTTCCAGTGCAGCAACTGGAGCCAGTGGGGTCCCAGTGCAGCAACTGGAGCTGGTGGGGTCCCAGTGCAGTGACTGGAGTGAGTGGGAGTCTTTAACCTCCAGCCACTGGGGCAGGAAAGATGTGTGTCCCAAAAACCAGCTCCTGGGAGGGACCAGTGTGAATGAGGTGAGTGAGGGGCTCCGTGCTGGTGGCTGGAGTGGGACCGTGGGTGCCTGGTGCCAGATGCTGGGGAGCTGAGTGTATCCCCCCAATCCTGGTGTCTGCATCCCCCAGTCCTGGTGTCTGTACCCCCCCAATCCTGGTGTCTGCATCCCCCCAGTCCTGGTGTCTG
>JAYKAV010001742.1:349228-389345 GCA_035582835.1 Phoebastria nigripes
TCCTGGTGTCTGCATCCCCCCAGTCCTGGTGTCTGTACCCCCCCAGTCCTGGTGTCTGCATCCCCCCTGTCCTGGTGTCTGTATCCACCGAATCCTGATGCACGTGGGATGTGCGTATGAATTCACCAGCAAACTTCAAGCCAGACCTAATAGACTAATGCCAAACAGGGGGTGACCTTAAGTGGGTGGTGGGGTGTTATCGTTTATTGGGAGCTGGGCTGTATGCAGATCAGAAGGTGGTGGCTCCAGGAAAAGAAAGTATTGCAAGATCCTCCTGAAGGGGAGAGAAGAGCATAGTCATGTTCTTCACTGCCTTGATTTGAGAAGGACGTCACTGCTACCTCCTCTGGGGTCACAGCAGGACTTTTATGAAGTTTTATGTTTCTGGCTTCTTTGCAGGACACCATGGCTTAACCTTGAAGTGTCCTTAGGAATAGGGTCAGCTCCACTGGTGGGTGCATGATTTAATGCACGAGAGTGGGAGAAGACAGAGACTTGCTAGAGATACAGAGACCGACAAGACAAACTCAACAGCAGATGTAAAATTAACTCTTAAACAGGTAGTTCCTTGCAATTAGATAAGGCAAGATGGTGGTGGGGGTCGGTCTCTTCTCCCAAGTAACAAGCAATAGGACAAGAGGAAATGGCCTCAAGTTGCGCCAGGGGAGGTTTAGATTGGACATTAGGAACAATTTCTTCACCGAAAGGGTTGTCAAGCATCGGAACAGGCTGCCCGGGGAAGCGGTGGAGTCCCCATCCCTGGAGGTATTTAAAAGAGGTGTAGATGTGGTGCTTAGGGCCATGGTTTAGTGGTGGACTTGGCAGTGCTGGGTTAACGGTTGGACTTGATGATCTTAGAGGTCTTTTCCAACCTTAATGATTCTATGATTCTATAATTGTCACATCCTGGATACACTGCTACCCTTATGTGTGCTGCTAATCATAGTAGTGCTAGAGATAACAGATAATTATCACTTTAAACCTGAACTATTAAAAAAAAGTATAAAAGTAAATATAATTAGGATTAGGATTATATTTGCTCTTTTATACCATGCATCTTTTTTTTTGGTGATTTTGATCGGCATTTTTTCACCTAAAATGCTTCATGTAGAACCTGTGGATACTGCAGCAAAATGATAATGCAGAGAAAATCGTGAAAGAATTTGCAGACAAAATATAAAACAGCACCCACCTTTTTACACCACCAAGCTAAACACCCGATGCAGCACACTCTTGGTTGAAAGCATGAGTTTTGAGACAACGATGTCAGTTTAATTTTCCAAGAGTTCAAAGAGTTTCTTGGATTTAATCAGACTAAAATTTCTTTAAGAAAACCAAGTCCAACAATTTGCAACAGAGGTGCTGAGAGACTTAAACCTTTTCCTTGGAAAGAAATCTTCCCAAAAGTTACTGTCGATAAATACAGCGTTAATTAATTAATCAGGCTAAAATCAGAGAGCATGTTATTTAGACAAACTACAGTCATTCAAATATCAACTATATAGGAAGAAGAAGCATTACCACAAAAGAAGTCCATTACAAAAAACCTGAAATTTATATAAGTTTATACAACCTCTTAGCTTCAGATTTGTAGAGTTGTCCAAACTCCTCTTGCACAGCAGAAATGAAACTGCAGCAAAATCTGAGGCCGTATAAAACCCTCCTCCCAGGAAGGTGGCCAGCTCACTCATTTGAATCTTCACCTGCTTCCTCTTCACACTTTTTAACTATCTTTTCAAAGAACAACCAACCTTCCTCTGTAGGTTGCCCTCAGGTTGCGTTTTCAAGATCTTGCATAAATTTGAGAGCTAGAAACAAAAATTTCAGTGCTTACACCTCACCTGGCTCCAAGGGCTGGAGACCACGTAAAACCTCAGTGAACAGGCAGCTTCTGGGAGAAACCACCAGACCTGTCACATGGAAGAGCCCCCATGCCTATTTTTTTTCCCCRAGATGATCCACTTTTTCCAGCATCTCCCTGTTGTCCCATCCCTGATGTTCCTGGGGACCAGCAGTGACACCCGGGCGTTCACTGAAACCTTCCTCCTGCGTTCCTCAACCTGTTTGCTCAGACATGGCCAGGACACCAGTTTTGTTAGCTGACCTTGGACGTGACTCCAGCATCTTGCCTTGAGTGACCCGAGCTCAGTAAGATGCATGAGCTGTGACATACCCACCCTGGTGCCACCCAACAGCTCTAGAAGTCAAAGCACATCTGCCCGTGAATGGGTTGTCATCATCCATCAAGAGCAACCCCAGAGACATCATTGCTGGTGCCCCTCATCCTCTGTCTTGCACACCAGCAATCCTGGCCATGCCACCATACACCCAGGCCATGGTGCTTGTGAAGCTGTGGGGAGAGGACACATGGGGAAACCATGGCAGGAGTGAGTGGGAGAGGGTCAAACCAACCAGTGTCACAAGTTTTGGGGATAAGTGTCACTCTCCTCTCCCATAAAATCTTGCACTCGCTTCCTACACAACCCCACAGGGCAGGGAGGCTGCGTGGTGCTGGGACGGTGTCTCTCTAAAAGCATTGTCGACTTGCTGTCCATCTGTCCTGGCCATCCTGAGGAATCCTGCCACTCCTCTCGAGAAACCCAGTCCCCTTCCCCATTTCTTGGCAATGAAAGCAGAGCTGGAACCGGTGCTGTTCAGGTTGGTCTAGCAGGGACAGTTTTTAGGAGAGGAGGGACAGGAGCATGGGGATCATCCCGCTGGATCCTGAGGAACATCTCCTGCAGGTTTTGGCAGCATGGGGCAGCTGTGGTCCCACCTGGGAGAGGACACAACCCATCTGCCCATGCATGGCTTCCCTTACACCAACACAAACCAGGCTGGGGTGGACCTGGCAGGCAGACTCTTCCTCCCAAAATCTGCCTGTGTGCCTCTGCGAGGGGAGATGGCCTGAGCTCGAGGACGCAGACGGCACCAGCCCTAGGCTGTGCAATGGGCTCTGGTCTCCATGCCCAGCCCTGACCCCCGCGGTGGGGCTGTACAGGGACACCAAGCCCCTTCTCTGGTCCCCAGGGCTGGGCACCTCCATTGGACATGTGCCCAGGCTGAAAGCACAGGCTCAGATAAGGTCTGCTCAAAGAAAAGGTCTTTATTGAGATGTTGGCTTGGACAGGAGGCACTTGGGGCTGTACAGATCTTGGGGGGACAGGGACATGGTCCCCCCCGAGCTGCTGGTTTCCAGGAGAGATTTCCAGTCACCGCAGAGCCTTGTTAGCATCAAGATCAGAGCAAGCCCCTGCCCGTGGGACCAGCCCTTGCTGCCTGCTGTCATGACAGATGAGGGCAGAGCTGGGGGTGCAGCACCTTGGGACCACGGAGAACCATGAACTTTGGGGTGTCCCGAGAACTGGGGGTGATGGCTGATTTTTCCTCCATCCCCCACGTTGCCCCCATCAGTAAAACACCTTTTCCAGGTAGGCGTTCAGGAAAATCCCTGTGGGGTCCAGCTTCTCCCGGACGGAGCAGAATTTGGGAAAGGCTGGGTACATCTTCTCAAAGTCCTTCCGGGTGCAGCTGTGAGCCTTCAGGAGAGAAAGTGTCCAGGGGGGGCTGCCCATCACTGGGGAATGTGTCGCTGGCCCTGGACCCCCACCACCACATGCTGTGGGAAGCCCCTGCAGAAGTGGTGGCACCTCCATGCCCTTATCTATGTGCCCAGGGTGGGTAGCAAACAGGGGAACACCATCTCCTCAAGGCACCCATCTCCCGCTGGGACCAGCCTGATGTGGGGGCCCTTCTCTGACCCCCACTCAACTGCAACCTCCCCCTTCCATGAGGAGCCACGATGGAGAAGGGGAAGGGACCCCCTTCCGCAGACCCTCTCCTCCCAGAGGAGTGGGGCCATCAGTACCTTTGCCCAGTGTGGTCTCCCACTGTGCTTCTTCATGATGCCCTCGTAGGTCAGCCAGTAGTTGAGGTGGGGGACGTTCTTCCCGTAGGGCCTGGTGGGGGTCAGGCAGGGAGGGCATTAGCAGGGGCTGTGGGGGGATTTGCACACCCAGGAAACCTCCCCGAGAAACCCCCACCTGGGGAGAAGGACAACCCCAGGGACCCATCACGGGCTCTTTGACCAGCACCAGGTGATGGAAACCCTCTGGGAACCAGCATGCCACCAGCAGTTGGCCAGTGGACCCTCACGTAGGACAACATCCTCAAGAAACAGGGGTGGGTGTCTCTAGGGTGCTCCAAGGCCACCCCATCCCTTCTGGCTTGGTGCCTGCAAATGTCTGAGTGGGATGAGCAAGCAAAGGTGCAGGAGCTCCTTTGATCCAGCTCTCCAGTGCCAGCCAAGAGCTGGTGTCGGTGTGTTTGAGCTGTGCATTTGCTGCTGCCGGGTCTCTGGGTACGGCTCCTGGTGCACCAGCAGACTGACCCGGGGAGGAAGAGGAGGAGGAGAGGGGGGTGGAATGGGGACATGGCTCACCTGTACATGATGATGTTGATGTAGCAGCTGTCTCGCTGGAAGCAGGGGCTCAGCCAGATCTCGTCCCCCCGAGCGAAGCGCACCTCCACAGGGTAGTGAGCCACCATCTTGGGGTTGTTCTCCAAGGCGGCTTTCAGCTCCAGCAAGGCTTCCTTCGTCTTCTCACTGCCCAGGGGAAGCCCCCAGCCCCGGTTAATGCCAGCATGGGTACAACCAGCTCCCTTCAGGTTTGAACCCCCATCCCCACAACTCCCTCCCTGGCCCCATGCTAATTCAGGGAATGGCTTGGCATGTCCCAGCACATCCCTCCCATTGCTTTGGGCTCCCAAAGCCCCAAGACACGGTGTGGCATGGATTTGGTACCCCAGGACAGGGATGCAGAAAGGTCCCCATGCTAAGCTTGCAGGTAGGAATGGTGCCTCCTAGCCAGGTCCCTTTCTCCATGGCTTTGCTCCTGCTCCAGGCAGCCTGGGCTGGGGCAGAGCACAGGCAGGGGATGGCATGTGGTTCGGGCACTGAGCCCGGCTGGGGCTGGACAGGGAGGGTCTGCAGAGCCATTTACATGGGGATGGCCCAGTCTTGAACATGCTGCTTGAAGCGACACTCATAGTTGAAGATCTTGTAGCTGATGGCAATATTCTCCACCCGGGAGCTGAAGAGGAGCCAGAAGAAGAAGCGGTTGATCCAGCACACCAAGCTGGGCACGAAGGTGCTGCAGGGGAGAGAGCAGGAGGTGAGATCTGACCCCAGAGCTGCTGCCCAGGGATTTGCCAAGGGCAGGCTGTGAGCTCTCTGATGCCACAAGCCACAGCCCGGGGATGCTGGGCAAGGGGATGCCCTCTCAAGGGGCTGTAAGCAAAGCAGCAAGGCTGCAATCCTCCAAGGGTGCTGGAGCCCTGCCGGGAGCTCGCCTGTGCTCACCCCACCTGATCTTGGACCTTGCACCCTTGCCCTCAGCTCCCTCCTCCTCCTCTTGCTGCAAGCTAGAAAAGGGGTGCTTGGTCATCACCTTCCCTCCCCCTTGAGACCTCAGTGCCTCCCAGGCTGCGCACTGGGCATCCTCGCACTGGGGGACCAAGAGCTACTGGGGACAGGGTGGAGTGGCAGGGTGGACCCCTTGGCAGAGTCCTAAGTGGCCACAGTCCCTTTTCTCCCTCTTCATGGAGTCCTGTGCCAGCAGGGTCCTGCTTCCCAGCCTAGCCTCCACGACCTGGCTGGATCTCCTCTCTCCACCATGGTGGCCAGGATATGCTCACAGCCAACGCCGTCCCCCAAAAAGCTCTTTTGCTGCTGCAAACCCGCGCCACCTCGGCACACTGCTCCATCTCTGTGCACACGAGAGGGCAGTGCAGCCCCAGACATCAATCCCAGCCCAAACCCGCTCCTCCTGCACAGGAGCCTGCTTGGAGGAGAACAAGCATCTCCTTCTTCCCCAGGGACGGGCGTCACAATCCTCCCTTGCCATCTTCCCTAGGACTCCCAGCAAAGCACCACAGGTTTCAATGTAGAGATGTAGAGAACAGATTTAGATGAGGCCAGCCCTGGACAAACCTACGCAACCCCACTTGTCCCCAGCCGCTGCCCAGAGCATGCTCCTACCTGATCCAGAGCAGAAACTCCAGCAAATAGTAGCCAACAGCATAATCCCACAACCAGCTGGCAGAGGAAGAGGGGGGCTGCAAAGCCAAGCAGAGGAAGATGATGGTGGTTRGGGACGAGCAGGGTTTGCAGCTTTCTTGCCAGAGGGCATGAAAGTGGGAGCACGTGCCTGGACCAGGACCAAGCTGGGAGCGGGGATTTGGAGAAGGGCACCCCAGGACTCCCCAGATTTCTCTCCCATGATGAAACAGGGCCACATCCAGCCCCAGAAAGAGACCAGGCTTTGTCATGAGGATGCCAAGAGCTTGGACAGACCCAGCTGCATCTCTGTCCCGGGACCCCCAGACCGTGAGGCACAGGCAGAGTCCAGCCCAGCCCCAAAATGCTGTTTCCCTGATCAGCCACCCCAGCAGCCCTTGCACTGCAAGCCCATCCTAAAACGCCGGCTCTGGAAGGGCACCCAGCTTTGTGCATGGGCCCTTCTCCCTTCACGCATGGAGCCTGGTGGGACCTACCTTGTTGGTGGGGTCCTGGTAGATGACGCTGACGTTCTCGCTGTGAGGGAACCACAGGAATCGGAAGTACTGGGATCTCTTCAGGTGGTCCTCGAGGTGATCGAGGACCTGCAACAACCAGAGAAATGGGGGCTTGTTGGTGATTGTCCGCCCCAGGAGCAGGGATCCCAGGAGCGGGAGGTGGAGGCACCTCAGGGAACTCCCAGGGATGCTGGGGCAGGTCCAAGGAGTCTGTCTGTAGAGTCTCAGCGAGCCCTGGGTTGGAGGGGAGTCAATACAGCCCAGCCATGCACCAAGGGGCTAACAGAGACCATGGACCCAACATTTGGGGAAGGGAACAGGGCATGCCTGTTGTCTCCTCTGCCTCGGCCGTGGCAGAGCTCCCCACACTGAAGATGCTGCTGGGGCTGCATCTGGCACATGTCCGAGCTCAGACCCCACGTCCTCCTGCAATCATACCTCTGCAGCCCCCAAACTGCTCCATCAGGCATTACCAGACATGAGGCAGCACAGACAGGTCCCCCTCCAGCCATCAGCCATACAGCAGGGCATGCTGAGGGCTTCTGAAATTCCACCTCCTGGTCCAGCATCAGGGATGCACTCCCCAGCTTTCACACCCTGGCAGCACATCCCTTTGCAGCTCTGGAGCCCCAGGACAACAGGGGATGGAGCCAGGATGCAAGGGGGCATGGAGCCGGGATGCAACAGGGCATGGAGCCGGGATGCCTTACACGGCCCCATCCCAGAGATGTCCCCTGCTTCAAACGCAGAATTGCCAAATTATTCATAAAGACACAAAAAAGAGCTTTAAGAAAGGCAGCTCCCTCGGATGAGCTGCCTGCCAGCAGCCGAGGACAGCGAGGCATGGGGAGGCTGAGCAGGCAGGGGACAGGCAGGACAATGCAGGTGATGGGGCTCGAGGGGGTGACCACAGCCCCAGGACATACTCAGCCTGTTCCCAGGGCCACCGGGGTCCTGTCCCAGGGCTACTTGGAGGAAACCCCGCTGCCGGATGCAGCAGCGCCCGCAGAAATGAAAAGACCCTTCAGCCCTCGTCCCTTCTCCCTGCCTCTGCGGGCAAGGGTGGAGGGACCCTGTGCTCACCCCCTGCACGGTGCTATCTCAGCCGGGCCAGCACCTCTCCCTCTTGCAAACAGCCTCTCCGACCTCCCCCTGCTCCTCCTGCAGAGATCTCCCATAGCTTTGCAGAAAGACTTAAAAACCCAGCAGCTTTGCTTCAAGGAGTTTGCTTGACCCAGGAGAAGGTGCAATGACCCATGGATATAACCCCAGGAAGGTCACGGCAACCTTAGCTGTGAAGCTGCTCCTTTCCGGCTGGGTCATTTGAGTTATTTGTCTTAATGAGCTATTAATCACCAGGCTGGGCTGCTTTAGCACCAAGCATCTTGCTGTGACCCTGCCATAAGGTGAGGGTCTTTGTGGGGTCGCACTGCCATAATGCTGTGGTCCCGTTAAAGCAGGGAGGATGGGAAGACAAATAGTGTATTCCTGTAATTGGTGAGAATTAATGTTAATGCTGTTGTCTTCATCTTCACATCTGCAGCTCCCAAAAAGCCACAAAATCTCTCTAAGATGTTCCCAAAACAACCTATTTTCTGGCCAGAGAAGTTCTTATGTTGGAAACAGTTAACGATTGTGCAAGCAGAAGCAGGACAAAAGCCACGACCCCATGTTTTCCCCGGTTTGGTTTAGGAACAAATGCATCGAGTAGCTAAAACAAGTGGGGAAAAGAAGGATGCAGCTTTCCCAAGGTGATCCTGCCAACGTCTGTTTGTCTTCCAGCCGTGGCGTTTGAGCGCAGAAGCAAATTGCTAGCGGGGTGACCTTTCCAATGTGCGCTTTTGATCCTTGTGATAGAGGAATATCGGTCTGAAGAAAATAAGCCCACGACTTTGTARGATAATTACAGCACAGCGGGCAAGAGCTGAAGGCAGCGAGCGAGCCKGCTTCGGGAGTCCTTGGGGACGTTGTCTGCTGGCTGACTGCTGGAGTCGGAGGCAGAGGTTGGGCGGTGGAAATCTTGTCGCTGTAACGTGGCCAACGCACACAACGGAGATAACCCTGGTGCATGCAGAGTCCCGCGGGATTTTGTTCGTCTTTACTTCCCTCCCAGGAGCCCAGAACAAATCCCTTTGCTTCATAAAATGAAGTGCCTCTTAGATGAGGCACTTAGGGACATGGTTTAGTGGGCTTGGTGGTGTTGGGTTGACGGTTGGACTTGATGATCTTAGAGGTCTTTTCCAACCTTAATGATTCTATGATTCTATGATTCTATAAAGGCAGGGTTGAAAGAAGCCGCTTGCTTGCTTGCTTGCAAACACCCTCGAGAGCTCACTGAGCTGAGGGTCAGGCACCCCGCCTGCTGCAATGCAGGTCTGGTTGCTCCAGATGGTCCTTGGGGGGAAGGACAAGGATGGGACAAGCGGCAGATGTGGCACTTCGTCACCCACCAGCTCGCTAAGCTGTGCAAGTCTGCAGGTGGTTAAAAGTTTGCATGGGTTCAGAAGGAGATCAGAGATCTTTCTGGATGAGAAACTCATTGCCTTATTACATACATACAAACCACCGCCAGCTCAGGAAGCCTCAAAGCTGCAAAGATCAGGGGAAGAAGTATCGTATCTGAGTCTGACCCATCCTCATCCTCATCAGCCTCCCAGCAGGTCTGGGGCAAGGGGAGGCTGACTCCATCCCTGCCACCGTCCAGGGATGCTCTGCAGGTCTCTCTGGTGACCTCAGCTGTGCAACGAACCCTCTCGGTCCCGTGCCTTGTTCCTGGTCATCGTCAGCAGCTWGAGCAGCTGAGTTTATCCCAGTGATAAAGATAATCACGAGGCCAGAAAAGAAAGCATGCAGATCTTACATAACCACAAATCCAAGCCTGGCTCCTCTGACACATATATTATTTGCAATGTCTTAGATAACTCAGGCTTAAATATTTCAAGCAACCTGCTCCCTTGCCATTATTCTCTTCCGCCTCACTGGGCCACTCGACATGAAAGCCAGAGATCTGGAAGCAGGCGGGGAACAGCGATGACCGAGAATTGATAATGGCATTAATATTTATAGAGTGCATTCTTGTTTCACCCTCCTAACAGCCCCGAGGGATGGGGAAAGATGGGCTGAGCTGTGCAGGGGGCATAGCCCGGGCAGATGATGCTGAGCAGGGCAAAGCTCAGCCTGGGCTACCTGCCCTGCTCAGGACAGCAGGCTTATCCTGCACCTGAGCTTAAGTTTCCTATCTAAAAGGCAGATTAGGAGGTGTAAAACCACACTCGACCTGGCAATTTGGCTGAGGAAAGGTGCTAGGGGATGCAGCGAAGGTCCGAGCAGTCTGGCAGGGTGGGTGAGGACCAAGCCCTAAGGAGCTGGCAGGCTCCCACCACATTTAAACATATTTAAATGCATTTAAAGCGAGGAATTCCCTGCTGCAGGACACCAGGGAAGTCGCAGCTCAGGAAACAAACAGGCAGTTCACAGGCAAAAGATACTCCTGAGCCATTAAACACTTGGAACTGGAAACGCCAGTAACGAACTCACTGCAGGCTGGAGAAATCTCTTGGCGGGTTTCCCTTATTCCTCTGTCTTCCCTTCCCACCTCCCAGGAAAAATAAGACCCTGAAGCGCTCCAGCGCTCGACTGCTCTGGTGCAGCTGCTCTTAGGAGAGGCAGGCAGGCAGACACGCTAACGGACTCGGGTAACGTGCATGGACCTCTCTGTCCACCTCCCCGGTCAGCCCAGCCGCCCGCGGCACGGCACAAGGAGCAGTGGGTTGCTTTGGATCAGGGCTTACGAAGAAGATACTGCAAAAGTGCGTTAAATTCACATTCGTGGTGGTGTTCGAGCCACCCCAACGGGGCACTGAATAATTCAGTCCTTAAAAAATTAAGGACAGCGTTTCTCACAGCTTTACTAGTGCTGCAGCTCTGATCAATCCTGCAACAAATTTTGCCACTTTTGTCCAAGGACTATTTATTTTTCATGAGCCTGTCTTAACGAAGGCTTGTGCTGTCATTACCCAGGGCTGGAACTGGACCTGTGAGACCCAAATGAGACAACAGATGAGGGTGCTGCTGAGGATGCACCGGCGGGGATGTCAGAGCTCACRGGGGGACAAAGACGATCAGTGGTTGAAGCAGATGCAAGCTCCTGGAGAGGTTCCTTTCCAATACCACCGATTTCTTCCTCCTGATGGACTTTGTGCCTYAGTTTCCCCATCCAGAAATCTAACTCCTTCCCGTGAACGCAGTGAGTCCACACAGCGTTTAGAAGGCCACCAGGTCTTCCAACTTGCAGGTGGCCCCTTCTCTGTAGGCTTTAGCCCGTGCCATGCTGCAGCCTCCAGCAGTGATCTGGTGCCAGAGACCTGGGACAAGCTGGATCATTGCTCAGCTCAAGGCAGTAGGTCCCATCCTGACACGGCAGCTGTGCCAGGCTGTCCCAGCCATGGAGGGGCTGAGCATCAGATGGAACAGCTCACTCCATCCGACTTCCCAGCACCGTGAGGGTGGGAGGGCTCCAAGGAAATGCATCCAGCAGTTAAAAGGAGTTTATATAACGGCAGAGACAGGGAAAGTGGGTTTTGATGTGTTCCCAGGAGAAAGAATTCCTTCAAATCGCTCTGTAGAAATGCCCATGGGGCCTTCAAAACACTTTCAGAGGGAACTGGATCACACCCACCATTGGCCACAGAGCCACGTGGAGACCCAAGCTCGTAAAGCCCAGGAGATGCACTGCCCCAAAAAAGGGCATTTCATGCCTCTTTCGAGGGAAATCAGCCTGGTTCAGCCTGGTTCCTGCCGGGGATGGAAAGCTCGGCTGGAGGCAACCACTCTCCAGCACTGAGCATCTCTGTACCAGCATCCCAGGACACTGTCCCCAGTGCCTCAGCCCTGTACTGAACAAGGACCTACACTTCTCATGCTCTCCATGGCCAATCAAGTGCCCTTTCATGGGCTACACGCAAGATGTGGTCTTCAGGAGGGAMATGGTCACAAAGAGGGGACAACAGGGAGAGGACGGATGGCGGGCCAGCAGGGGAACTTGCCAAGGAGGAGACAGCATGTGAAGCCTTCAGAGTCATGCAAGACCCTGATCTATGAAAGAGCAGGTCAGAAACCCTCCTCAGAAAGCCACCTCCCTTGGGGATGTCCCAGATGGGCCAGTCACTAGCACCATACAACTTAGTCTGGGTGATTTGGACCTTTGGCAAGACAGAGATGGACAAGTCCAGTAGCAACATGACAATTGGTTTAAAGGGAGTTTTCCATCACACGACCCAAATGCAGCTCTGGGGTTRGATCCTGATAAGGGATTTGTTCAGTCTGGTCCTTGAAATGTGTCACCCATCACACTCCTCCTCATCCCCAGCACGGTTCGTCCCAAGTTCAGCTGAAAAAAAGAGTTAAACCCAACTTCACACTGGGAGATGGAGAGCCCCATCCCAAAAAATACCCAGACCTCACACACAAGAAAGGACCAAGTTATTATCAAAAGCACAAGATGCTCATGGACTATTTTAAGTGGCCCATCTGTCACTGGAAAAAGCAAGGCTCTCCGTTAGCCGAGCAGCAGGAGACAACGAGATGGGAGACGACACTTCCTCGGAGAGCACACGGCTCGCGGGAGCAGCCATGCCCTGCGGGATGCTGCTCCTCTCCTCCGGGACCCAGCTAGGCACTGCCTGCCTCCGGGGATGCTGGCTCAGCGCAGGCAGTCTTCTCCCTCTTCTTGCTTAGTCCAGGCAGCACATCAGTTCATCAGACCAGCCCAGGATTTCCAGCAAGGGCAATTTTCTCCAGCTGGAACATTAAATCTGCATTAGGCTTGCTTAGTCACGCGTGCCTGGAGTTACCAGATCTCTGCTGACCTGCCAGCGCCTGCGAACACTGGGTTAAACGGAGCAGAGGCGTTAGCTGATCCATCTCACGGTGACGTTTCCCATGGACAGAAGCAAGTGCCAAGGGCGGCAGCGCTGACGCCTGCAGGCTCCTTCAGCATCTCTAACTTGATTGCGCTGGAGCCTCCATGCTCAGCCCCGCCGTGGCTTGGAGGCAGCCCAGGGAAGATGAAGCTGATGGCTATGGGCAAACCTCCATCCCTGCTCCGGTGGGACCGCTGGCATTGCAGAGCCCAAAGCAGCTCCCCACCGCTGCGGCTGCCTTTCCCCTTCCTTATCCCTGCCTGCGACGAGGCTTGGGCATTGCTCACAAGACGGGGGAACAATTTAAAACCCATGGGGTTGTACGCAAGGGATAGACCACAGCTGGAKGAGGGGGTCCGGTTTCTGTCCCCTCTGGGCTGAGTCAGGCAGGGGACAATTGATGCTGAGATGTGAGGATGATGCTGCAGAGAGGCCAGGACACGGGGACATTAACAGGGGTCTTGTTGTCCAGCCTTTTCCCTAAAGAGGGCACTGGCTGTCCTTCCAGAGGGCAAGCACTTTGCCAGCCCCAAACCTGAATCGGAGGTGAAATCAAGAGCAGAAGCGTTTTCACCCTCCTCTCCCCTGCCTCGGTCCCACCGCTGGCACGCAGCTCCTGCCAGCCAACTCGAGCCCAGCCAGGAGGTCTTTCCTGAGCAGGAGCCCTCTGCTCCCCTGGATCCCAGGTTTGCAAGGCACCCCGTGCCAACGCAGCCTCTCCGAGCTGGGATCCTGCCCGGGAGAGCAGGCAGCGGTGCCTGCCTGCCTGCTGCCTGCCAGCCCTCCCACACCAGCCTCCTGCAGCACGGTGGTCCCATCTCCTCTGCGGGGACCCAGAGGATGTCCCTGAAGGACACAGCCGTGTCCCAGCTCAGGGTCACTCTCTGCAGCCCAGGGTGAGCACAGAAAGTCTTTGGCAGGTTCCTGAGGACACTGGAAGCCACCAGCCTTCTCCCGCAGCCATGAGCCGCTCCGGGGCTGCACGGAGGTTGGTCTGGGACAGTAAAATCAGCTCTTTGAATCTCAGTCTGGATAAATGCAAAAAATCTGTATCAATCTGGACCAGTTTTAAAAGAAGAGCCTGGGAACAGTTCAGGGGTGAGCATGGCAATGATGAAAGAGGTGAGGTTTCACGTCACCTTCACACCCCTGAGCTGTCCTGGGCCAGATGTGGAGCTGAAAGCARCTGGGAATGGGCACAACTTCTCCCAGAGACCGTGGCCTTGCAGTTCTCAAAAACCACCAGGAATAATAAATAAAGGAAATGACTTTCATGTCTTTCCCCGCAGCTCTCCCTCTCTGCCCAGCTCCCCCAGGCTGGATGCAGAGGGGTGGCTGCAGAGGGTCCCAGTGCGAGGTGCGGAGGTCCCACCTGCTTTTTTGTGAGGACTGAAGAACTCCTCATGGCAGACACACAGCACCCTGGGCTTCCCCACCCAGCCTCCTCCCAGATTTTGTGGCCAGTAAAGCCGCCAGAGCACACCCAGCCCTCGTCTTTGCTCCATGCAGCACCCCTGGGAACGAAGCAAATATCTTCCCACAGCACAAGGGGACTCAGCACCCCCATTTCCCACCACCCCGCCGGCTCAGCTTGCAACCACACGAGGGGGTACACCCCAAACCCTGCTTTGCTCCCGAACATCAACTGCATGATGCAATGCATGTCTTGCGGCAGGTCCCGACCACCCACCTGCCCTGCGTGGTGCAGAGGTGGCACCCACGAGTACCTCTCCTCCCCACCCCACTACCTGCACCTCTCTGGTCCCAAAACATGCTGTTCCCACCCATGAGAAGTTAAAGTGGCATTTGCTAAGAAACATGGCTTTTCCTTCCTCTCCTTTGTCACCCTGGAGAAGTTTCCAGCTTAAAGGACACCATGAAGCATGCTATGAAGATGCACAAGGAGTGCAACCTACACAGACCTGTGGGATTTTCTACCGGAGCGTAACCACTTCCCAGTCTCCCTCCAACCACGTCACCTCGCCGAGAACTTTGCTTATCCCCAAGGAGGCTTTGAAAGCGTCGCCCACGTCGTACCTCGGTGAGGGTGGAGGGGAAGGCCACCTCGTGCAGGTGGAACTGGGGCACACACTGGAAGGTGACCGTGAGCACGACGCCCAGGCAGCCGAGGTGCAGGCGGGCAGCCTGGAAGATGTCCGCRTTGATGGACTCAGAGCACTCCAGGATCTCCCCGGAGGCTGTCAGCAGTGTGAGTGCTACGACCTGCCGAGAGGGGAGCAAAGCCTCAGCAAGCGTTCAACGTGTCCCATCTCCATGTCGAGACCCTGCATTCACCCCAAACCTTGGGGGCTAAGCAGGGAGACCCCTGTACCACGACTGGCATCACAGGGTGCTTTCTGGTGAGCCCCTCTCCTGCCACCTTTGATGTAGTGACATAAAAGGATCCTTCTCTCTCTGGGGGATGCTAGGAAAAGCCATCAAATAAAGAAGTAAAACTCTCCCAAATGACTTCACTTCTCCATAACCATCGGTGGAATCACTGTACAGGATTTGAGCTAGGAGAAAAATAGACCTGGGCGCTGCAGAGATTTGGTTTTGGGGGGCTCCAATACAAGAAAAACTGCTTTCCCTTTGGTACAGAGCTTATTCATCGGGTTATAAGACCATAAAGCACGGGGACAGAGGAGTTTTGGGCTGGATCATGTTTTGGCTGGCAGATGAGGAGGTCCCACTGTGCAT
This sequence comes from Phoebastria nigripes, assembly GCA_035582835.1. Lineage (NCBI taxonomy): Eukaryota > Metazoa > Chordata > Aves > Procellariiformes > Diomedeidae > Phoebastria > Phoebastria nigripes. Next base: position 364,426 of record JAYKAV010001742.1, read on the forward strand.
GGGAGACTTGGGGGTCCCCCATAGCAGCCYCATCCCAGGGTGACAGGACCCCTCCTGCTTGCTGAGTACAGCGTGCTCCTTCCTTACCCCAGGGCTGGGCACACCAGACCCAGACCGGGTGATGGGACATCTCCCCTGAAGCCCTCAAGATGCTGATGTCTGTGCATCGGCACGCTCCCGACTCGTGTCTCACCTGGGTGGGGAGGATGCCGTGCTTGATCCCGGTGTTGTGTGTCCCCGTCCCGATCACACCGGCTGCTGCCACCTCAGAAACGGCTCCTAAGCTGGGGGCAGATGAAGGGGCTGGTGAGGACCTGAGCATGTGGGACATGGTGTGGAGCACAGCCCACCGTGCCAGGCATAACGCTGTGTGCGGACCCCGTGTGCAGGTACAGAGTCCCCCAGAACATGCCCCCTGCCCCAACGAGCAGGGTTTTCCACCCTCTGGGTACCCTGCAGCAATGGGTAGGTTCATTGGCCACATGTGCATGTCTCCATGGGACATATCTATCAGGATGCCACTATAGTCCACTGGGAGGAAGAGGCAGCTGGTGAGCAGAGGTCACCATGGTCAGCTCAGCTGTGTCCCATCTCACAAGTCCCTATCTCTCCCCATCAGCCTGGAGGGACTCACTGGGGTGGAGACATCCCTCCCATATGCAGTCAGAGCATGGGGTGAGGAACCTGGGTTTACCCCAGAAACATCACTGCGGAGCAGGGCTGGAAGCAGCATCTGCAAGCATGAGGTCTGCAGACCGAGGTCTGTCCCTCCAACCACGGCCAAGGCAGGCACATGGGGATGGTAGAAGGTTAAAGCAACAGTGTGCTGTTCCTGCCATTTCCCCCAAATGCTCCTCCAGCTTCCAACAGCTGGGGAGCAGGGACCTCCTGAACCAGATGTGGTTTCTATGGCCATTGCAACCATCGGTGGATTCCTCCTCCATGAATGAGTCCTGCTCACCCCATGCGCACCACTGGCCATCTGTGGGGCTTATTTCTCTGAACCCTCACCCCGGCCCTGGCCAGGGCTCTGACAAACCGATCTCGTCTTGACTGAGGAATGCAGATATTGAGCTATAGGCTGTAATTAAAGAGCAATTTCTTCCCTGAGGTCAGCAAACGAAAGAGATGGAGTGTGAGAAATGCTCTCCATGGCTATTTCCTTTGCAAACCCCTATCTGAACGTGGTTCTCTCCAAGCCCTTGGCAAGACACCCTCTGCAAGGGAGAACCACGCGTGTTGGAGGCAGAGGGATCAGCTGTGATCAGTTCAAGGTATCTCATCCTCTGCCCCCAGATTGCCCTGGACCCCCAGCCCATCACTTCCACCTCCTCTTCTGGGGACACCAGACATCCCAAAGCAACGCAGAGCAAAGACTCTCCCATGCCTCCTGCTAAGATATCCCAATGGCTAATTGCCCTTCGCCATCAAAAACTCATTTCTAGCCTAATTTTGTCTACCATCAGCCTCCTTTGCCCGGAGCTGCCTGCTGTCAGCCTCTGCCCCATGCAAGACATCCCTAGGGGGGTGCTCTCATCTCTTTAGGGCCAGGGAACACAGGGTTTTCCTTCATGATGTGGAAAGGAGCGGCCTGGTGGGTGCAGTGAGAATATAGGGTTGGTATGGGGATAAAGGCCTCCCTTGTCCAACCTCCTGCTCCGAGGCAGAATCAGCTACTCCATCGTGGGGGGGGTTGACCTGTGGTCTGCAGGACCCTGGTGGAAGACCAGATCCTGAAGTGAACACCCCTCTTCTGCAGTAAAAGCTCTTCAAACATCCCTGTTTTGCCATGTCCCAGCACTTGACCTGGGGCAAGGATGGACACCTTGGAGAACACCCAGGGATGGCCCCGTGCATGTGTCCCACTCACTTGGCCAGGGCCAGCCCGTGCTTGCTCAGCTCAACGTTCAAATCCGAGAGGAAAATCCCACCTTCCACGGTCACTTGTTGCTTCTCCTTGTCCACCTGCAAAGGATGGGATGGGAGGGGAGAGGGGAAGGTCACACAGCTCGGAGGAGAAACACGCCGTGGAAAACACGGATCACTGCTCTTACCAATGCATTGATAACGTCTATACGGCAGAGCCGCATACCACGAGGGCCTTGCTCCATCCTGAGCTGCTGCCTCTCTCAGACCTTCACCCAACCCAAACCTCATCCAACCCAATGGTGCCACTGGTTCCTGTCCCTGGTCCAGCCCCTGCTCCCCTCTGCTCTCCCCAGTCCCAGGGGTGTGTAACCTCTCCCATAACTTCTCCCAGGTATTGGTCAATGCAAGGGAGAAGACAACCCCCAGCAAAGCTCTACCTTCAGCAAACCTCTCTGCTCTGCCCTCCTGCCTTGCTCAGCCAGCTTCAGCCAGCTCCTGGCAGAAGGACAGCGTATTACCATTAGGAGCCATTCATCCCACTTCTGATAGACAGGGAGTGAGCCGTTCCTTGATTAATTATTGCTGTTAATTACCAGTAATGATCCAGCTCTCAGAATATGCTGCTAGAGTCAGGATTGTTCATCTTCAGCTGCGCACATACACACACGTGCACACATACAGAAAGACACRTGCGTATATATGCACAAATGCATGCATGCACACACATACATGCATGCATATGTGTGCAGGCACACACGACAGGCATGCACACACGTACATGGGCATGCACACACGACACACAGGCATGCACATGTGGACAGAGTCAGTTCTCTCACTGTTTATAACAGCCAGCCACGCAGCCCCGGTAAGAGCCCAGTATCTCCCTGCACCTCAGAGGTCTGGATGCAAAGCAAAGCGCAGGAAAACCTCTCCCTCCCAGCAGCTCTCATTTTCCCAGAGTTGCTCAGGATATGATCCAGAGGCAACCAGCAAGAGCTGCTTCCTTCTCAGCGTCATCAAATGGAGCAATCTCCCATGGGGACATTTCCCACCAGACGCAGGAACAAACCATGGACCACCAACATCCAGCCGGGTCTTTGCCAGGCTGCTGTGCCTAAGGCACCTTTGCAAGCTTGCATCAAGCGAGCCGCAAAAGGTGGTCCTGCCAGGTACCTCCTCCCCGTCCAGCAGACCCTGCTGCGATGAGGACAATGTGCCRAGGGTAAGCCCTCGCTGAACGCATGGTGGGAAGACATCACTTCTTGGCATTTTTATAGCTGCTCCATATGCTTCCAATGCACAAGGGATGCTTTTACACCAGGAAAATGCGCATTCCCCAGTCTCGCACCAGCGTTTCAGGATCTGGTTTGGGAAAACTCCTGGCTGTGAGGAAAGCCTCCCCATCCTTTCACGTCCCACCCTGGGTATGGCAGTGTGGGCACAATGCCTCCCAGCCCTCGGTGGCCACACAAACAGGGGTGCCACCACGTTTCAGGGCCACCACGCCACCTCCCAGAAGCCGGTCTCACCTTGAGGACCCTGTTCATCTTCCCCATCTGGATCATGAAGTCATCGGTGCAGGCGATGTCCGAAGGAGAGTGGCCACCCCCCACCACCTTCACCCTCTTGTCCCGCTGTCTGGCCATATCCAGGATCTGCAGAGGCAAAAGGCGGCCCTGAGCATCCAACATCTCCCTCAAAGCCGCGTGCTAAGGGCAGTGCCAGAGGCACTGTGAGACATCCCAAGCTAAAATCTCACCCATGGTTGACATCCATTTGCTTGGATAACTCATCATCTGGGGTTAAAACCACCCCTGGAGCCCAGACACCTCCTACGACAGCCCTTGGGATCATTCTTGGTGGTTGGACTAGATGACCTTTAAAGGTTCCTTCTAACCCAAAGCATTCTGTGATTCTATGATCCCAAAAGAGGCGATGCCCACCTGAGACACCCTAGGGTGACAGAGGCATCTTCGGGGTGACAAAAGTGACACAGGACTCCCACTCCTCAGCATGGCAGCTGATGGCAGCACCCCAGAAGGATGCCAGATGCTGATGCCCGAGGAAGAGAGTCCAACTGGGGCCAGGCGTGCCCGTTTTCTGCATCTTTTAGGTGTTTGACACATCTGCTGGAGAACATGTGCAGTTCAGTAGGATGGGCCATCTCCTGGGGCTAAGGGAAGGACTCATGCTGTCACCATCTGTGACCACTCTGACTGAACATGATGGWGCATCACAGCCCTCCCTGGCCTTTCCTCCTCTTTGTTTCTAAAGGGTTGTCTCCTGGAAGCACCCTCCTTACCTCCCTGATCTCCTCCACCGAGGTGGGCTGGAAGTACAGCTCCGGAGAGGAGCCATAGGTCTTGGCCCAGTTCTGGAACTTGACTCCTCCTTGGCCGTGAACCTGGACCAAAAACAGGAGCTAAAGCAGAAGAAAGCAAGCTTTTCCCCTGCTTTTCCACRCAGCTCATCCTTCGTCTGCCAAGACCACTGTACCAGAGCCAGGTTTCCAAAAGGATTAATTATTTATGGACACAGAGGTTCATCTCAACCCCTTGAGAGCAGAGATGGCTCCATGTGAGCAAGTCAGCCCAGGCTCCCTTTGCAGTCAGTGGGGAGAAGTGGGAGGACCCCCTGGGGTATTTGAGACATCTCCCTTGAGCGCAGCCCRTCCATTCCCCCTACAGCATGACGTGTGCTGGGGTCCTCTTGGTTTGCATGGCCTCTTCTGCTCTGGTCTCCTCTCAGACCCGGTCTCAGTACCCATACCTACCTCGTGGCCCATGGGCATGGCCCCATGTCCCAGTGTCCCCAGATGGCCTCATCATGAGGGGCTGACTGGGACCAGGTTGGGACCTCCCTCCAACCTCAGCCATCCACCCTGAGACRCCGTCCCCAGGCCTGGCATGAAGGGGTGCAGCCAAAAGCCCCAGCCCCATCCCATCTCCAGGCAGGGGTTCACCCAAGGCAGGGCATCYCCAGGGTGGTTTGGATGGGTCCTGGCTGGACAGGACAGTTTCTCCCTGGCCATGGCCAGCCCAGCTGGGGCTTGGGCAAGGAAGGATCTGGCGTGGGGTCAGGCATCAAGCCCCAGAGAAGATAGTGAATCCCCCTGCCCCAGGCAGGACTGGATCCAACGCGCTGTCCCACCAACACAACGCGTGTCCCACCTTGGCTGCGGGAGATGATTTATTCCCTTGCTACCTCCTGCGGTCTCCTTCCTCCCGTTCCCTCCAGTCTCCTCTCCATCAGCAAACCTTCCACCTTCCACCTTCCCACCCAGGCTCCCTCCTCTGCCCTCAGCTCATTTTCCTTCTCCCCGTCTCTATGATGGGTTCAGCTCCCATCCAAAGAGCAGATCCCAAAACTGGCCAAACTTCTCCCGGGGGTGCAGAAGGGGCTCTCCCAGGGGTGCCGGCAGCATCCCTCCCCCCTGCCACCCCCTTCCCCCACCACCCCAGCCCCCCCAGGCTGCTTTTAGGGGCTGGGCAGGGCAGGGCCAGTGGATGGCCCATCACCCTGCCCAGGGAGGTGACACTGCCCGGAGCCAGGGCCATCAGGAAGCTATTGCAGATAGCCCAGATAGCAGCAGGCAGCCCTCGGGGCGAGGGGGATGTGCGGCTGGGGCTGCCCCGCAGCATCCCCCACGCAAGTTAAATGCCGGAGCTGGTCTGTGAGCCAGGGTAGAGAGGGAGAGGGAGAAAAAATGAAAAAAAAAAACAAACCCAAAAGAACAAAATGGAGGAAACTGAAAACCCATGGGTTAGAAAACACTCCCGTCCAGCAGCCAGAGCCTGACCTGGCTGATCCAGGGAATCCGTTGCCTTTCCTTCCCTCTCTCTTTTCTGAGACACCTTTCCTATTTCTCATCACGGCGATGTTGGTTATTAAATCCATATCAAAGGTGGTAATAAAACCCTAYCGTCCCCACCAGCCCCAGCCACGGTGCATGGCTCCACACTGCCTGGACCACCCTTCCCACCCCAAAAACTGGGAAATTCCCCTCTTGGCTTTTCCTTACCATCCCGCCGGCCTCTCCTGGAGATGCTGCTGGAGCGAACGGGACTCCGGCTGCTCCGGCACCGGGGACGAGGGGCGATCCTGGCTGGCCCAAGGCTGGCGGAGCTTATTCCTGCCTTGTGGGTCAACAAGGAGCTTCTCTCCAGGCTGGAAGGATAATGAATAACAGCCCTCCCCTTGGGCTCTGCCTGATTCCCTGGGGGAGGAGAGGGGCTGAGCCCTTCCTCCCCAGCTGGCAGAGCAGGATCCGGGCACGGATTTGAACCTGGGGTCCCGCGTCCTGCAGGGATGCTGCAAACTCTGATGGTTTTGGGAAGAAGATGCTTCAGAAGGTTTTGGGGAGAAGCCGCTTCTCTTTTGGGGGTCCTCACCCTGGAGTGGCTCCCCTGAACCTGCAGCCTTTGCACCGGGTGAGCTGGGCAAAAGGAGGAATAGGGAAAAGGCCCTGCCAGGTTTGGGGGGACCCCGCAGCAGGCGCACGGCGGGGGGTCAGGTAGCGGGTGATGCGACGGCCTCGCTGCATCGCATCACCACGTGCAGAACGGGCGCTGGGGGTCTTCGCTCCCTGTCTTGCAAGGAGGAGGATGCTCCACGCCTTGCACGCTGGCCTGGCACCCCAAACTCGCTCTGCCGTCCCACCGGGAGCAGAGCGGGGGACAGGATCCGGCCGGGTAATGGGTCTCATCTGAAGGACGGGCGAGGAGCGGCGATTTGCAGGAGCTCTGCAGCGCTCCGTGGCTGTGCTTTGGTGATAAGCAAACCCTCCCCGGTCCCTCATTAAGGAGGGGATGATAAGGATTTTTCTGAGCTGGCTAACTCGGGCAAGGTCACCTGCGGGAGCACCGCTCCAAGCCCCGAGCGGGCAGGGAACCGTCGCTGCGGGCAGCTGCCTTCGCATGACCGCGGGATGCTCAGAGACCCGACTTTTTCAGCACAATCACGAACCGGGGGGAAAACTGCTTCCCAATTACAGAGCAGGAGCTGTGCAGCCTGCGAAGGACGTCACAGCACCTCCAGCAGCTTTTTCCATGGGTCTTCATATCTACCTTCAAAGCTCCTTGACCTCCTGACCATCCTGAAACCCTGCTGATGTTTTCCTGGCTGCAATGCAGCAAATTAATGAATAATCCTCCGACACACCTTCGAGCCCAGATAGACGCCAAGGGGGCCAGCTGGTTGGGGTCAGACACCTCCACGGCTGCCCAGCTAACAGCTCCGGGTCCAAGTGCTGTGCAAAGGTCATCAAAACCTCCAAAAAAAAAAACCTCTCCCAAGGGATTATTCATTAACAGCGCGGGGTGAAGGGGATGCACGCGGGGAGGGACGCAGCTCTCCCCCACCGCCTCGGTCTCCACCAGCTCTGGGCTGCATCCAGGAGGGATGTCGCAGCTCGGCTCATTACAGCTGAACAGCAGGGAATAATTCAATTAAAGGATGAAAAGGATAAAAAAAAAAAAAAAAGAAAAAAAAAAGAAAAAAAAAGACAAAGAGGGTTTCACAGGCGCTGTTTCCAGAAGGTGAATGACTGTCTTGTCTTCTGCCAAAATATAAGATGACAGAGAGTTGCCTTTGCTTCTTATCAACGAAAGTTTAAAACGAAAACTAGCAAAAAAAAAAAAGGGATGAAAGGAAAAAAAAAAAAAAAAAGGAAAACAGTGGCGTTTTGCCAGGTGTTGAGGCTATTTGTGAATTTATTTGTGAATTGATGAAATTGGGGACCGGCAGACCAGTCGTCAGTTGGCGTAAATCATGGGAGCACGATGCCAGCGGATGCTTCGCTTGGGTTTTCCACGCCAGGGTGTGCGGTTTGCATGGGGAGGGCAGAGCTGCGGACCCTGAACTCGGCCAGCTCTCCTGCACTGCCAGGGTGACGCGGGGTTATCGGCTGCTGTGGCCCAGCTGGGGTTCTCCAAAGCAGCCAAAATGGGGATGGGAGCTGGGAGAGGCCCCTCTCTGCACCCTCACTGGCACCTCTGCAGCTGCAGGCATTGAGCTGGCCCAGCAGCAGGGTCCTGCTGGAATTACCTGCCTTTGCAGATACTCTTCACTGTCACATCTGCACCACAAATGGCCAATGCACTCCCAGACTGCAACGCACTCCCAAATCACAATGCATTTCCAAACTGCAATGCGTTCCCAAATTGCAATGCCTTTTGAAATTGCAATGCACTCCCAAATTGCAATGAGTTCCAAAATTGCAGTGCACTCCCAAATTGCAATGCATTACCAATGGCAGTGCATTCCCAAATCGCAGTACATTCCCAAATTGCAATGCATTCCCAAATTGCAATGCATTACCAATTGCAATGCCTTCCCAAAGTGCAATATGTTCCTAAATTGCAACGTGTTCCCAAATTGCAGTGCATTCCCAATTGCAGCACGCTCCCAGCCTGCGGGGAGCCTGCCCTTGCCGCTGTGCTGGAGGGGTGGACACGTGAGGCTCTGCCTCCGAGCCCCTGCAGGAGCGTGGAGATGGGATTTGCCCAAAAATTGGGCTTGCGGCTGGAGCCTTCCCCCCCGACCCCTGCCCGTCGCRCTCCTCCCCAGAGCTGCCTGCACTTGGGGGGGCTCCCAGAGCCGCTACCTCCCCTACAGCAGTGGGGAAACTGAGGCAGGAGTGCTTTGCTGAAGCTCTTTGAGCGTCTGAGTCTTGAGAGCCATTCGAGCAGTGTCTCAGGCTGGGCAGAAATCAGGTGGAGTTTTTTTTGGTCTTCTTTCTTCTCCGTTTAAAAATAAAACAGTTGAAATTTAATTATGGGCAGCTTTTATTCTTTATTTCTTAATCTCCAAGGGCTTTTTTTTCCTCTTTTCTCTTTTCCAAGTTAATTGCTTCCTTTCCAAAACGGGGCCAGCGAACAACGGCTGGAGGAGGGGAGGACAGGACCGGAGTTGGACCCCGTACGGGAGCAGGGCGATATTGTCCCTTAATCCGGAGTCCCACCGTGTCCTCCCTGCAGATCAGCATCCCTGCTGCCAGCACCCATGGGTGCCTCGCAGCCTTTGAGGGAGAAGCCGATTAAAAGCAGAGGAAAACAGCACATTTCCAGGGGTTTTTGGTCCAGGGGACAGGCAGAGCTGGTCACATCGTGCCACCCTGACGCCGGGGTGGGTTTGGGTCCCCGGGGGGGGGTTGACACTGCGGTTTGAGCCGTGCAAAGGCGTGTTGGTCCCAGAGGGACCTTCACCCTTGGCACCCAGCAAACGGGGCGTTTTCAGTCCCAGTGGGGCTGAAATATTAACCGAGCATCCCCGGGGCAAAGCCGGAGCCGTCCCAGAGTCCAGGGACGGGCTGGGTTGAAATTTAACCGGGTGCCATCAAGCTTGGTGGGTGCAAGCGACGGCGGCTGGGTGCAATCCTGCCCTCCTGCGCCCAAACCCCGTGGGGCGAAGGGAGCCCTGCCTGCTGGAGACTGTTGTGGGGTAAGGTCCTGGAGGTGCAGGATTAGGCCCAGCTCCTTCCCACAGCAGCCCGTGCCCCAAAGCAGCTGTGCTTTTGCTGGTTCTACCTATAGATTCTTTTTTTTTTTTTCCATTTCAGATGGGTTTCTAAGGAGAAGCCCCAGCAGCTGGGGGTTTTCAAGCCCACCCRCTGCATGCATGGGGCAGGGTCGCCCCGACAGATGCAGGCCAGCCCCCGCTCTGGGGCTCTGCACCCTCCGCAGTCCCCCAGCGTGACCCTGCCAGGCTCTGCCTGCACCCTGCACCCCATGTGTGCACCCTGCACCCCAGTACCTGCACCCTGCACCCCAGTACCTGCACCCCATGTGTGCATCCTGCACTCCATGTGTGCACCCTGCACCGCATGCGTGCACCCTGCACCCCGTGTGTGCACCCTACACCCCAGTACCTGCACCCTGCACCCTCTGTGTGCACCCTGCGCTCCGTGTGTGCACCTTGCACCCCGTGTGTGCACCCTGCTGCCTGCACCCTGCACTCTGTGTGCACCCTGCACCCCATGTGTGCGCCCTGCAACCCGATGCCTGCACCCTGCACCCTGCRCCCCATGCGTGCATCCTGCACCCCGTGTGTACACCCTGCACCCCGCGTGTGCACCCTGCACCCCGTGTGTGCACCCTGCACTCCGTGTGTGCACCTTGCGCTGTATGTATGCAGCCTGCACCCCGACGCCCGCACCCTGCACTGCATACGTGCACCCTGCACCTCGTGTGTGCACCCTGCACCCCATGTCTGCACCTTGCACCGCACCCCACGTGTGCACCCTGCACCCCGTGCACGCCGTCCAGCAGACGTTTCCCATCAGAGACTCATCGCAGCCATCGCAGAGACCCCGGTGGGGTCAGAGGGACGGGAGAAACCCTGGGTCCCCCCCCAGATCCGCTTGTCCCTTGTACCACAGCACGACTGCCACCAGCTTCTCCTCCGAAGCAGAACCAGGCCGGGGAGGGCGACTGAACACGCGCCTCCACCGCCGTCCCCCGCCGGCATCTTGTTTAAGTGCTAAAAAACCCGATGGAGGATAAATAATGGGAAATGACGCTTTAATTCCCGCGCGCGGGGCTGGGCAGGGGGATGAGTCTCCCGGCAGCGGTGGTGGAGGGTTGCTGCCTGCCCTCGGTGATGGGAGCGACGCGTCCCGGGGACGGCGGGGGTCAGACCTCCCRGGTTCCTGCGCGCTGACCTTTGGAGGTGTCGGCAGCCACGTCCATCGCCTCCGGCACCGGTGAGCACAGAGCGAGGAAGGGGGGGATGCCCATCGCACCAGATTTGGGGGTTCTGCCCCCGTTTTAGCCTCCTTGAGCTGTGCGTTGCCTTGCAAACATCCTGCAAGCAGCCTTGCAACCCCAGCCCTGTCCTCCTGGCCGGGTCCTGGACACGTTGGGTGCTGCCACTGTCACCCACCCGCTCAGAGCGGCTGAGCCGCAGCTCCCCTGGGGACACATCGTGATTTTTCCTCTTAACATCCATTTTTTTTGTTGTTCTCAAAGGTGAGCGTTTGGATTTGTAGAGTGGGAATTGCAAGCATCTCTTAAAAAATTAACCCAGCCTTTTGCAAGCTGCCCTGGGAGCTCCAGGAGCTGCCCCTCACACCGGGGCTTTGGGAGATTATTTCTTCCGAGCTTCTGGTGCTCGGATCGGGGCTTTGAAACCCACCCCGAGGTTTTCCAGACATTTTATTCTTTCTTTTCACATCGAAGAGCTGAGAGAAGAGGAGGATAGAGCCACGGTGCATCGTGCAGATGGAGACCGCATCAACCTTGGCGGGGTTTTTGCTGGTATGAGGTCCCCAGCTCCGCAGCATCCCGAGGGACGCGGTCCCTCTCCCTCCGCCACGCCAGAGACCACTGCGAGCGTCTTCAAGCTGCAAAAAGAAATGGCCCGGAGAGCTCGGTCTGCAGCCAGGTTTATTTCTTCATTTCAGACTCCATCCATCGCGCCGGGGCCTGGCCCTGCGGATGCTGTTAGGCAGCGGCAGCCGGTGCCATCGCTCGTGTTTATGGCTGGAGGATTTCTCCTGGGAATAAACCCTCTGGGAGACAGAGCAAGGACCCAGAGGAAAACAGAGCGGGACTCTGCATCTCTTCTGCTGGTGTTTGCGTTGCTCTGGCCATGCCAGCATCGAGGCCCAAGTCTGCTGGTTTCCTGGGTCCCCGCTCTGCAGGCAGTGGGGTGTCTCCATCCCCACTGGTCACCCTGAGCTAACTCCATCCCACCGGTCTGCGTGGGCATCAGAGCTCGCCGAACGTGCTGAGGATGGGTGCACGTGTCCTCATGTGGGATGGAGGATGCACGCGCCGGGGGACCGAGGACACGTGCACCCTGGGGACCGAGGACACGTGCACCCTGGGGACCGAGGACACGTGCACCCTGGGGACTGGGGATGCATGTACTGGGGGACTGAGGACACTTGCACCCCAGGGACGGAAGATGCACGCACCTGGGGGACCGAGGACACGTGCACCCAGGGAGCTGAGGATGCATACGCACGGGCCACCAAAGATGCATGCACCCGTGGGGCTGAGGACGTACACAGCCAGGGTGGGGGGTGGGAGCTGGAGAAGCCGGTCTGGGCTGCAGGAGAGGGGGCACGGAGCTGGCGCGGGGTGGGAATCGGGGGGAAGGGGGCTGCTGGAGCAGGAGCAATGCCCTGCCGTGGCAGTGTAGGGGGAGGGGGGGATTACATGGTGTGCAAGGAGGGACGGGGGCTTGGGAGCTCTCTGCAGGTCCCGCTCCCTCCCAACATCATCCCCAGCAGCTCGGGAGGGCCGGTGCACTGCTGGGCACCGCTGCAGCCCCCCAAGAGCACGGTGGAAACACCCAGGGCAGGGCTGGGGTGCAGGGAGGGCTGGCAGGAGGCTGCAAACACCTATTAAAAGCACAAACCCAGAGGCCAGTGCCATGGGAGAGGCTGTTTTGGCAGTGCCTGCCTGGCTTTCCAGGCAGGGCTCCGGGGCGGGTGCTTGGCCACAGGGCCCGGCTGCCCAGGGATGATGTTCCTGGATTTTACATTTCATCGGCAGATTCCAAAGCGGCTCCGAAACCCGCTCCCGAGGCCACCTCCCCTGCCAGCAAAGCCGGGGAGGACGACAGCCAGGGTTATGAATAACTCCAGGCTGGAGGGAGCAGGTTTAAACCTCTCGCTGCCCACCCCGGGGGCTGGGTTTTTCTCTCCCCCCCACCCCAAATCCACACAACTCCTTTTTCAGGGATGAATCCGGATGCAAGACATTCCCGTGGGCTTGCTGGCAGAGGGGGGAAGGGCTGGGAGGAGGGATGCAGACAGACAAACCGCAAAGCCCCAGATGAAAATAGTTGAGGGCTGGGGAGAACGCGGGGAGGGGGAAATACCAAGCGTGTTTTTGCCCAAACCCTTACGCCATCCTGGATGTCTGTTTATAACGTCTGGTGGGGCCAGGAGAAGGGCCGGGAGCTCAGGGGAAGGTGGCTGCAGGCAGGGGCTGAGCCCTGGCACCGCGGGGATCGGCCACGGGGAGGAGGGGAAGAGGCAGCGAGATGCTGCATGAACCTGCACCCCAAGGAGCACGGGGAGAGCCGAGGTGCTCGGGTCACTTTGTGCTTTATTTCTCAACGGTACAAGGCAGAAGGTGATTTCTCAGGCAGCGTTAATTATTATTAGTGCATTAAAACCTCCACACCAAAACCAACCACGCGGCACGAGCAGCCACAACCCGGGATGCTCCGGCCAAACCCCCGAGCGAGGGAAGCCCCTGGGATGGGGTCGGGGTGATGTGGCAGCCCCTGCCATGGCACGAGGATGGGTCCAGCCCCAAACCATCTCCCAGCACCCCGGGACCTCCACGAGAGCTTMCCGGGACCCTTTTAGCTGCACAAAGCAGGAGCGATGCTCTGTGCCACCCTTCTCCCAGCCCCGGCTCTCCCATCACTTCCACCCATCAACCCACTCAAAAATATAAATTAAACCCTAAAGGTAAAAAAATCAAACCCTAAAGGTAAAAATCAAACTCTAAAAGGCCAAATCACCCCGGGGAGGAGGGACGGCACGGGGCAGGGCTCTGCCCGCCGGCCCTGCTCACAGCCTGGAGATCTTGGGCAGGGGGGTGTCGGGGGGGAGCCCCTCCAGCCACTCCACCAGGATCCTGTTCAGCACCGCTGGCCTGGGGGGACGGCACAGAGCTGGGGGGGGGAGCCGGCATCCCCGGGGAGATGGGGGAGCCCGGCTCCGATGGAGCGAGGCCGTGCACGCCGGCCGCGGTACCTCTCCATCTGCGTCCAGTGCCCGCAGTCCTCGATGTGCTCCCGGCGCAGCTGCGGGATCTATGGAGGGATGCGCGAGAGGGGAAAGGGGTTGGTTTGTACCAGGATCCGGCACGTTTGGCATCGGTAAGAGCCCACCCCGGGCTGCCCCTGCATCCCCAGCTCTTCCTTTTGGCAAGAGCAAATCCCCTCCTGCCTGCTGCATGTGGCAAATGCCCCCCCCCGCCCCATATCAGCCTGTCCCCCCTTATCAAATGATGTCCCCATATCTGGGCCAAATCCAGCCCATCTCGGCAGGACGGACCTGCCCCGGGGCTCTCCCRTGGTGGGATCTTATGGAAGCGGGATGGTTTCGGTGCACGGGGCAGGGGCAGGGCTGGGGTGGGACGGGACCACGCTGGCTTACCCACTCCTCCATGCCCCTGCTTATGTTGGGATGCAGCACCACGTCCTTCCCGGCTGTGACCATCAGCGCTGGCATCGTGATCTATAGGGGACACAAATGACAAGGTGGGGAAGGTGCTGGGTCTGCAACTGCTCCCCACGGGACAGGATCAGTCCCCACCTTCCTGTCCTTGGCAGAGAGTGCCCAGCGCCAGTTGGGTTGTATGTTGCGGTACCAGTTCAAGGGGCCACTGGGAGAGAGGGGAATGGGGTGGAGATGCTGGGACTCAGCTCCTGCCGACACCACCGCAGGGACCATCCCATTGCCCACGGCACAGCCGGCACGGGAAGAGCCTGCAAGGAGAAAGCAGCCTCCCCCCCCCGCAACCTCGCCCCTCCTTGGGGTTATAAAGCAAGGCCTCGGCGGGTTTGGGGGTCCCCCTTCTGCAGGGGGGGGGACCTCACCAGCCCCCYGGGCTCCTGCCCCTACCTGAAGCCGGATTTCTCGAAGCGCTGGATGTAGTACTGCAGCTCAGGGCCGTGCAGGATCTGGCTGGCGGGGGGGTTTTCTGGGAAGCCCACCAGCAGCCCCCCTGCAACAAGGGGCACAGCGCTGCTGCCATGTCCCACCCACGGCATCCCCACCCCACAGCGAGGTCTCCCCCCTTACCTCGCTCCCGGACCCTGTGGAAGTTGAGCGCAAAGGGCAGGCGGTCCTGCAGAGAGAGGGGACCGAGGGCAGGCAGGGAGCGACACCGCACCCAGGGGGGGAACCCATCCCCGGGGGGGCTGCCAGGCAGACTCGGGGCTCCATGTCCCTCCTCGCCAGGAGCCAGCACCGAGCATCGCTGCATCCCAAGGGATGCAGGAACCGACCGYGCAGCCCCAGACCATGGAGCTGGGAGCAGGCACCGAGCATCACTGTGTCCCGAGAGATGCAGGAATCGACCCCGGGGCCCTGGGCTGTGGAACTGGGAGGAGGCACTGAGCATCACTGCATCCCAAGGGATGCAGGAACCGACCACACAGCCCTGAGCCACGGAGCTGGGAGCCGGCACTGAGCATCACCACATCCCAACAGATGCAGGAACCAACCGTGCAGCCCCAGACCATGGAGCTGGGAGCAGGCACTGAGCATCGCTGCATCCCGAGGGATGCAGGAACCGACCGCGCAGCCCTGGGCTGCAGAGCCGGGAGCAGCCAGTGTGGCCGGCAGAAGGATGCCGCCGGCAAGGCATGGCCTCCCGCGCGCTCCCGGGGCGCTGTTATTTTAAACCGCAAAGGTTTTTCACCCTGAAGCAAGATGTGAACATTTGCAGGGCTTAAGGAAGCGAGCGGCACTGGCACTGCGAGGGCAGAGGGAGAGCAGGAGCCTCTGCCAGGCCACGCTGAGACGGTCACCCCGCAAATCTGCTGTTCCCCAGGCTGGGCTGTCTCTCCCCAGGCAGCACAGCTTTCTAGAGGTCTTCCCAATCCCTACTCAGGGTCAGCTTGAGTCCTAAAGAGGTGCGGGCCCTGTGCTGCTGCTCACAAGGATGTGTTCACTCTGGTCCCTACTGATGGCTGACTGAAGGCAGACTTTCCTGCAGACAGGCAGCAAAAGGATGGCAGGTGGGGTGTGCCCGAGGGTCACTGTGGGCCATGCCTGAAGCTTTTGGCTCCTGGCACGGGCGAGGTGGAAGGGGAGAGGRTGCCACAGGCAGAGCCCCAACAAGGCTAGCAGGGCTTGGAGAGGACATCAGGCTGGGCTGGCCACGGGCAGGCTGTGAAGCCCTCTGCTCCCACCCCAGGTCCACCCTCAGCCCCACACCTACCCCCTGGCGCGTGGAACGGATCAGGACCTTCAGGGTCCGGCCGATGTCCTTCTCGAGCTCCGCTTCTGCGACGCCCTGCACGGGGAGGGGAGGAAGCCCCGTGGGTGATACCAACCCTCCCCAGGGACCCAACCCACCCTGGGGCCGGATCCTGCCACCCCTCAGGGCTCGGGTGGAGCCTGGGGATGGTTTTTTTTCAGAGTTCAGCATGGGAACAAGGTCTGGCAAGAGGACCACAAGCCATTTGCAGCTGGGGTGACAGCAAGAGCCCTGCGGCTATGGGGCAGGAGATGGCCAGCCATGAGCTGGGGACCCCGACATGGGCACGTCCCCATACTCAGGGCGGAGTTTAAGCCCCAAAAGAGGGGTGGAGGATAAAAATTGTGGTCCCGGACTCACCGGCTCCTGGAAGTAGAACTGGTAATCAAAGGTGGGATAGGTTTTCATCTTCTCCACGATGTCCACGGCAGGGTTGGCAGGTCGGTACGGGGTGTTCAGCGAGGCCACAGCTCTGGAACGTCATGGGTGGGGGGCAGAGTCAGCATCACACCCGGATTTGGGGTGCCCCATGCGAGCTGGGGCTTTGCTGGAGGGACAGGACAGGATACAGGGTGCCCCATCCCCCTGGGAGGGACCCGGTGGGGGGGTACGGCCGGTCCCCAAGGACCCACCTCACCCTCTCGGGGTAGAAGAGAGCCATGTTCCAGACCACGGCACCGCCCCAGTCGTGGCCCACCAGCACGGCTTGCGGGATGCCCTGTGGGGAGGGGGGCCGTGAGCCCGTGCCCCCRCAGCTGCACCCCAAAAGCAGCGCCTGAGAAGCGATTTGCCTCCCCCCGAAGCAGCAAAGAGATCAGAAAACAGCAATATTTTCCCCTTTTTTCCTTTTTTTCCTTTTTTTTTTCCCCTTTCTTTTCCCCAAGGAACAAGCGTTACCTGATCACCCGGTGCAATTTGCTCCAACTTAATTAAACATTTCAAGTACCTGCGCTCTCCGGAGGAAAGGGGTTTGATATTATCCACCGAAAACACGTCTGGAGGCTGCTCGTCCCCTGGGATCACCCGTACGGGTCCCCCCCCCACCGCTGCCATCGCACGGGGAACGTCTCGGTATCGGCGCAACCAAATAAATCCCCAGCCCCTCTGGGAAGGGGCTCACAGCATCCCCGGGGCCGGGCACGCYGAGCTCACTGCTCCCCCTCGCCCCATTCCTGTTTCCTGACCCCTCTGGGCACCTACAAATAAATCCAATTAAAACCCGCGCTCCTGACAATGTAGCAGCCGGTTCATAATTAGCTGATATTTAGAAGGGTAATTAAAATTCCCTCCCGGCGGACGCGGCTCAGGGCCGGCTGCATGCTGGTGAGCCCTGCTCACTGCCGCCCGACGGCGTGAAACCCAGGGTCTGAGACCCCCCCCCAAGGGGGGCAGAGGGTTTGGGGGGGCTCCCGGCAGCTCCCACCTCCGATGTGGGGCTGAGCGGGTCCTCCCCAGTGCTGATGGGTTTCATCCCACCATCTCTGGCCATCACCGTACTGGCTCCCGGATCGCTCTGCATCTTCTGCATCCCAGAAATGGGCTCAAACAACATGTGAAGCTTCATGAAGTCATTTCTCTTCCCCAAACTCCCCCGGGTTGTCCCAGGGGAGGCAGAAGGAGCTCCCCGGGGGGCAGAGGAGCAGGATGGGCCCCGACGGTAGCAGAGGAGCAGGGAAAACCAAAGTCCCATCCATACGGGATGCCACAACCTCGCATCCCATCTACCAAGCTCACCCCGAAGCAAAGCGGGAGCCCACCCGCTTGCCGGGCTACGCATCAACGGGCACCTTTCTATCCGTTTTCCTTATCATTTTTACCCCAGCGTGAAGGCAATTCCCCAGCAAAAAAATCACAGGGATTTACCCTCGCCTGCTCGGCACCAAACCGGAGCTGCAGCCCCCGCGACGCCTGGCTTGGTCCCCTCCTGAAAACCCATCCCTGCTCCCATGCCGGCACAAAACCACTACCGCTCCTCGCACAAGGAGCCCTTGCAAAACCTCAAGGGCTTTTTTTTCTCCCTGTTTCTTTTTTTTTTTTTTTAGCACTGTGCTTTTTGAAGGACTCGCTCCCTTGGAAGCCATTTCACAAGGAAAAAGCCCTGGAGATGCTGGCATTTGCAGGCTGTGCCTCCTTCCCTTCCACTTCATGTCTTTTAGAAGGTGCAGAAATCAACCCCATCCCCTCACCGGCACGGGAATTAAACCCGGAGCTCCCAATCCCAAGCGGATCGGATGCCGAGATGACACCGGATTCGAGCCGTGCCAAGGGGCAGCGTTGGTCCCCCGGCCACCCCAGCCCCTCGGGAGCTGCTACGGTCGGGGTTTAAGGTGGGGCAGAGGGAATGCCGCCCAGCATCCTTCTCCACGAGTATCTCGCTGCCTTACCAAAACCCCACCGAGCCACTGATGCCACCAGCCCACCTCCCCGTCCTCAGCAAGGACACAAGGTCCAGAGAAGGTGAGGCTGAGCTGGAAACCCTCCCAAGGATGGGTTCTCCCCACTGGCAATGGGTTGTATGAACATCCCCATCCCTAAAATCCCATCCATGGGGAACACAAAGACGAGGCTTGTGTTACCCTAAGGGTTTTGGATCAAAGTTACCGGGGAGCTCAGCTGTCCCTGCATGGGACAAAGTCACTGAGAAGCTTCGCTGTCCCTGCATGGGAAGGAAGAGGTGAAGGGCAGGCGGGGGGGGGACACGCGCCCAAACCTTGCCAAGAAGGAGGGACCCATCGCGGGGGGCTCCTCACCAGTTTGTCCAGGAAAACCGCCAGGTCCTGGGGAAAGGAGGAGAGAAGGGGTCAGATCCTGCCCGGGACTATGCCCTACCAGCCCACACCACCCTCCACACTGCACTCATCCTGCCCACGTCCGTGCCCTGCAGCTCCTCACCTTGCATATCTGCTCCTGGGAATATTCTTTTACATCTGCACGAAAGAAATAATCGCCATCATTTTAAGATCCACACCTTTCTAAGGATGTATTTTGCATCCATCTGAGCTGCGGGGGCTGCCGGAGGAGCGGGACAGCTTCCACCCTCCCAGGAGCAGCCTCCTCCACCCATCCCCTCCTTGGGGCTGGCAGCTCCGGTCCCATCCCCCCTACGCCCCGGCAAGCCCAGCTCACCCGGYGGGGCCGTGGACTCCCCGTAGCCCTTCATCTCCAGAGCGATCACCCTGAAGCCGGCATCAGCCAAAGCTGGGATCTAGGAGGGAAAGCAGCAGCCTCCGAAGGACACGGAAACCCCCGGACCCCCCTCTCCCCCGGCACCAGCACCCATCCGGCATCTGCCCACCCAAGCATGTGCTGGCCATGCCTGGAGATGTCCCCAGGAGGGCAGACACGGGCTGGGGAGACTGGAGGGTGGGGAACACTCCTGGGCTGTGTCCCGTGTCCCTCAAGGCTCAAGGCAGGGTGATGGGACAGCCCCAGGACCCCCCAGGAGTGGTGGCCATGCACCCCCTCCACCGCGCTCCAGCATCCCACTGCCAGCCCCCATGGTCCACCCTCCTCCCCATCTCCTCCATCACCTGGTAGCGCCAGGACAGCCAGCACTCGGGGAAGCCATGGCAGAGGCAGACGATGGGGCCATGCCCCATTTCCACAAAGTGCAGCTGGACGCCGGGCTGGAAGGGACGGAGAGCCCTCACCAGCCGTGGGTGGCACGGCTTCACCCCCGCAACCCTCCACCCACCATCGGCCACCAGGCGTGGGAGCCCACCACCCCCTCCAGCCCAGCATCCCAGAGCCACACGAGCACGTTTTGGCCCCTGGGGTGGATGGAGAAGACCTCAATGATGGGGTAGCTCAGCATCCCCCACCCAGAGCAGCCCACGCAGGAGGGTGGACAACCCACCAAGCCACCCCTCAGCTGGYACATCCTTCCATGGGGCTCCACACCCTCCCCAGGATGCCTGGCCCCCCACAAGCCCTGCCAAGCCCAGGGACAGCTTGTCACTGAGGCAGTCCCCTTCGCCCTACCCGGATGGGCACGTATCCGTGGGTCACGTTGGATGGATCACACGCAGTCGGCAGCGGCTCTTCTTGGGTGAGAAGCTGCAGGGTGAAGAGCACAGGGTGAGCTCCTGAGCAAGGCTGGAGCTCCACGGGACATCCCCACCACCCTGCTGCTGGTGGGACATCYATGCGGTTGAGATAGACACGGCTCAGCAGGTCCAGGGGATGAGGTTACCAAAGGGCGGGCAGGATTTGCTGGAGTTCATGGCCCCTATCCCATTCGGTTCGAAAGCCACCCGCAAGTCCTGCACCAGCACCGCATCACGGCAAGACCCAGAAGCTCGAGCCCATCCCTCCTGGCTCTGCAGAACTGGTCCAGGATCCCCAGGAGAGCAGGGGACAGAGGGGACCYAGACCACCTCTACATGCCTGGACACCCGAGAGCTCCTCCAGCTCCTTCAGGACGGTTTCGGTGTCCCTGACGAGGACGGTGGCCATGCCCATCGCCCGGGCCGGCTTCAGGTTCTCCCCGATGTCGTCCAGGAGGATGACCTGGTGATACACCAGTGAGAGCCGGGCTCAGCACCCCAGGGAAGGGCGGCCGCTGGGTTCGGCCAAGGACTTTGGGTGCTTGGAGGGACCCCCCGTGCCCTGTTTTTAGGGTGATGGCCGTACCTCCTGCGGCTTCGCCTGCAGCGCTTCCAGGGCGTAGGCGTAGATCTCAGGGTCCGGCTTCTGCGCTCCAAGCCGGCAGGATTCGATCACCAGGTCGAAGTGGCGGTGCAGGAGGTTCATCAGCGTGGCCGTGAAGAGCCGCCCGGCGCTGTCGTCCACCCAGTTGTTGGTGAGGACGCAGGTCTTAAATCCTAGGGAAGGACAGAGCAGGGAGCACTGGTTTTCCCATTCCAGCTCTCCTGCAAGCATTTGATTTCACCTCCCCTCCCCAGTCACGTTTCTCAGACCTTCCCAACCTAAAATCTCCCATTTGCAAGGCTCTGTCTGGACCTGGACACCCCAGCAGGAGGTAAAAGGATGCTCAGCAGGAGCTTATGCCCAATTTGTACTTCCAGGAAAGCAAGGCTCAACCCGCCCAACGCAGGCGGGACGTGAGCCAGAGCTTGGACACACTGAGATGCTGAGGACTGAGCCGATGGACCGGCCACAGTGCAGCGCGAAGGGCTACGGCGTCCTGCTAATTGCTGGCTGGGTGATAACACGTCTGATGGATTTGGTAGCAGGGCGCAGAATATCTAATTAAGAGGATGCTGAGAGGTGATGTCAGGAGAGYGCTCGGATGATGATGAGGGACCAAGCAGGGACCTCGTGGTGGGACCGACCAGGACCCCATGGAGGGATCAACCAGGGACCCCCATGGTGCCTGCTCGGGAGGGGAACCGCAGCCTTACTCCAGCACCCCTTGCCCAAAAGCCCCCCGGCACCCACCGTTCCTCCGCAGCACCCTCGCTGCCCGCAGAAGCGGGGCATTGACCGTCCCTTTGGCCGCCATCTCCTCGAAGGCTCGGGCGACGGAGAAGGTGGGCGGCAGGGCGATGCCCGAGGCGGAGGCGTGCTGCCTGCAGCCCTCTTCCGTCTCTGAAAAGAGCTGGAAAACACCCACGCAGTCATTCAATCGACCCCCCAAAAATCAAGCACAGCCCATCCTGGAGCCTGCTCCCCTCGGCTCCTTCCCAAGCCCCATCCGAGCGGCCGGCGATGCTCCACGGCCGGTACCCGAGGGCTCACCTGCGACAGGGTGATCTGTCCCCTCATCGCTTTGGCATAAGGACTATCGGAGCCGCCAGCAAACATGACCTTTCGCAAGAAATTCCTGCCAGGCAAAGGAGGAGAGGTCAGCCGGGGGGGACCCCAAGACCAGCGGGGGGGGGTGTTGGGGTGCGCTATGGGGAGGGGGATGCTCTGTGCCAGGGATACGGAGCTCCCACCGGCTGCGTAAATCAATCCYGCTCCCTCCTCCATCATCACCTGGGACCGGAGCATCACTTCATTTTACAGGACCGGGAGATCGCTGCCCATTTATTTCTGCTGGCAGCTCAATTACTTCGCCCTGCAGATAGACGAGCAGGGAGTTTTGCCAGGAACAAAAAAAATATAATGCAAAGAGCAAGGTATTTTGTGAGCTGTAGCTCAGGGAAAATAATTTGCCCCTATCACAAGATCACAAAACGCCTTGTCGGGAGGCAATAAAACAAGATTACAGCGACTGGCTTTAGGACAAAGCTCTCCTCCGAGTCGATAAAAACGCAGCTCGGTTAAAAATAAAGCGGCTTTACCTGTTCCAGCAGGATTGCTGTCACATTTTTTTTTTATATAAAGCGAAGCAAAAAAATGTTTGATGGCCTGATAATCTGGGAATTTATTGCTCCATCTGCTCCGCGTCCTCCAGCACTTAGTTATTTAGTATTTTATCCTTTTTTTAACTCCCTGCTTTTTTTTTTTTTTTTTAACACCCATGCGCTGCCAGGAAATCCCAACGTGTTGGGCAATGCAAACAGCCAGAACCTGTTTGATTCCTGTTTGGGAGCTTTTGGGATTACTAATCCCCAAACACCCCATATTAAATGGGGCAAAGGGTTTACCAGGACTCGAGAGGCCACTTGGGACCCGCTCGGGGGTCCGATGCGTTGGATTTCATCAGCTCCGGCTTGTGCACTGAGTTGTGTCGGGTCTCAGCGCTGGGGCAGGGACGGGCTTAATTAATTATTAGTTGCTCTTCTTACCACTTCTGCCAACATCCCCTATGGCAATCCTGCCTCTCTGGGGATTAGTTTTAACTACTGGTCTGCACCCCACATCCAGGACAGGACCCCCCCAGCCTGCACCCCACATCCAGGACAGGACACCCCCCCACCCCCCAGCCTGCACCCCACATCGAGGCAGGAGGTCGCCAGCCTGCACCCCATATATACACAGGGACCTCAACTTGCACCCCACATCCAGGACAGGGGGGTCCCCAGCCTGCACCCCACGCCCAGCCCTGTCCTCCTGCTATGGGGGCCCGCAGTCGCGCACAACCCGCGCGGGCGGCGGCCGCACACACAGTATTGTGGCCTCGTCTCTACGTGTCTCCGGCCGAGCGGCGACTCGCTGAAGAGCGGGCGGGCGGACGAGAGCCGCCGGGCAGGGCCGGGCCGGGCCGTACCTGGGCAGAGCGCAGTCCCGCTCGCAGGAGCCCAGGAAGTGCTGTAGGCCGGGCCCGAAGAGCACGCCGCCAAGGTCGAACAACACGGCCCGCCGCGCCATGGCCGCCATGGCCGCCCCACCGCCGCCGGCACCCAGGCTCGAACCCGCGGCCCCCGACGCCGCCGGCGCCGTGAGGCCCCGCCCCCGCCCCGCAGGCCCCGCCCCCGCGGCCTCGCCCCGCCCCCTGCCTGGGCGCCGCGCTGGGTCCTAGCGCCGCCGTTCGGCGCCCGTCACGGAGGTGCCCTCCCGGAGGCCGGGGACCCTCCGCAGGGCACCCCTGCACGGGGGACACCCCCCTCCGTCCCACCAGCACCCTCCCGGTCCCGTGGGGCTGTGGGAACCTCGCTGCTGTCGGAGCCCGTGGGTGCCCGTGGTCTCCACCCACTCCCTGGCCCTGCTCCCCGGGGTTTTGCCCATAATTGCGTTTTCTCCCATTAACGGGGAGCCCGGGACCCCCCTCAGCTCCCGCAGCACCCCAGGGTGCAGCAGCACCCGCTGACCCAACCTGCCTGCACCCAACTCCGCGGGGCCTCACGGGGCTGGAAGTGGGAAGGGGCAGGGGTGCGCAGGCAGGACTGGCGCCGTGCTGCAGGCGTGCACACGCGTGTGCACACGCATGCACGCACACATGTTCACATGCACACAGATGCACACGCACATGCCTGCATGCATGCAGGAACCCATGCACACGTATATGCACGTCTATGCACACATGCGCCCGTGCACACCCACATGCATGCACACGTGCACACATATATGTACACATGCACAGACAAAAATGCATGCGTGCAAGCATGCACATAAGCACACACATGCAGACATGTATGCACACATGCACACACACGCGTGCACACACATGTGCACATACACACACACGCACACGTGTGCATACGCGAAGCACATGCCTGCATGCTGAGCTTGTATGCACACCACCAGGCACGTCGCTGAGGATGCGTGTGCACCGTTAAGCACGCGTGTGTGTGTGCACACTGAGGCTGCGTGTGCGCTGCCAAGCATGTGCACGCACACTCAGCACGTGTGTGCACGCTCAGCACGTGTGTGCACTGCTGAGCACCGGTGTGCAACACCAGGCAGGTGTGTGGGCACCGAGCATGTACGTGCATGCTTAGCACACGCCTGCATGCCAAGCACATATGTGCACACGCGTGCACGCCGCCCGGCCATTTCAGCAATCCTGAAACCCCCCGGAGAGGCAGCCCCAGGGGGGACGCACGACCCCCCCGTGCACCCCCAACCAGCCCTGGCAGCACCGCCTGCTCGGTGCCAGACACGGCGTGCCCGTGGCCACGCGTGTGCGTGTGCGTGGGCCGGCCCCGCCTCGGGGAGCTGCCGGCAGTGCCGTGGCGGGACGGCCGCGTCGCCGAGCGGTGAGCGGGGCAGGGGGACCGGGAGGGACGGGCAGCGGTTTCGCAGGCAATCCCAGCCCCCTGCCTCAGTTTCCCCACCTGCAAAACAAGCGGCGGGATGCTGGCTGGGCCACAGCTTGGGAGGAGGGGGGAGCTGGGGGGGGATAACTGCACCCCCGCACAGCGCAGCAGAGCTGGGGGGCTGTGCCTTGCTGGGATGGCTATCGGGGAGGGGGCAGAGTTATTTTAGGGGGGCTCAAGCCCAGACAAGCCATGCATTTATCGGCAGCATCCCACTGCCGGGGCTCGGTGTCCCCCATCCCTCATCCCCGACCTCCCACTGTCCCCGGGACCCCTGACGGGACCCCCCCAGCATCCTCCCAGGGTGGTCCAGCACCGGGTGGGTGGATGAAACCCCCTTCCCTGCCTTCTGACATGGCTCAGATCTCCGGCGGGCGAAGGCTTTTCCTCCTCCCATCACGGTGGGGGCAGCTCCAGCACGGCCCCTCTGCTCACCCCAAAACTGGAGCCAAACCCCCCAAATCCCAGCCGCCGTGACACCAAGCCCGGCTTC
>JAYKAV010001742.1:398619-429962 GCA_035582835.1 Phoebastria nigripes
CCCACCCCATCCCCATCCCCATCCCCATCCCCATCCCCATCCCCATCCCCATCCCCATCCTCATCTCCCCGCAGCCGCCTGCCTGCGGGAGCAGCCCGGCAGCCACGCCGAGGAGCGCCTCTTCAAGCACCTCTTCGCCGGCTATAACCGCTGGTCACGGCCAGTGCCCAACACCTCCGACGTGGTCATCGTGAAGTTCGGGCTCTCCATTGCGCAGCTGATCGACGTGGTGCGTAGCCCACCGGTGGAGACCCCAGTCCTGCATGGTGTCTGTCTTTTCACCAGTTGGTCCTACTGGTCTGCCAGACCAGGGCCTGGGGACATTGATGCAAGGTTGCGTTCGGGCACCAGCAACCTCCTGGCCATCTCCAGTGGGTGACAAATGACCCACTCTGTCTCCCCCAGACCTCCAACGAGCAGGGGGGTCTGCACCCCTCCTCTCCATCCCAAACCCTCCCTTCCCCTGACAGCAGGAGAGCATCAAGGAAAACTGCAGCTCTCCATCCCTGCCATGTCCTTATCCACCATCTGCCTGCCCCGAGACACCTCTGGGTTTGTCTGTCCATCCATCCCTTGCTCATTCCTCCCATGCACACCCATCTATCCACCTATCTCCCTATCCATCTATCCACCCATCTACCTATCCATCTGTCCTCCTGTCCACCTATCAACCTATCCATCTATCCACCTATCCACCTAGCCATCTGTCCGTCTGTCCATCTATCTGTCCTTCCATCCGCCTATCCACAGGACTGGACATTTGTCCATCCATCAGAGCGGCTCAGAGTTGTACGCTGCAAAATGCTATTTCTTGCTGCCATCTAGTGAGCAGATATCATGGGGAAATACAGTCTCTCCTTGGACTTGTCCTGGGACCAGTTGCTCCCAGGAGCTGAACCCCAGAGGCAGAGGGCAGAAAGTGAAAGCAGTAATTTGGGGGCTGATGCATTGATGGGACAAACCTTGGGCTGCCTGTCTCCTCTCATCTCTCCCTCTTTCCCACCGCAGGATGAGAAGAACCAAATGATGACCACGAACGTCTGGCTGAAGCAGGTAGGAGCCTGTTCCCTCGCTGGGGCAAGGGCAGGAGCGTGTCAAGGAGGGCACAGCATTTGGGGCAGAAAGCCCCTGCCCGGGGGGGCTTGGTGGCACCTCCACGGTGCTGTTCCTCGGAGGGATGCTGCCAGAAGAGGAGGAGCAAGGTGCCATTGGGCAGCTTGGTCCCACCAGACCGAGGGCCACCTGACGCCCTCCCCTCTGCGTCTCCCTCCAGGAGTGGAGCGACTACAAGCTGCGCTGGGACCCGGCCGATTTTGACAATGTCACCTCCATCCGGGTGCCCTCTGAGATGATCTGGATCCCTGACATCGTGCTCTACAACAAGTGAGTGGCGCTGCCAAGATGGGGCACCCCTAGGGCCAGATCCACCATCCCATCCCATCCCATCCCATCCCATCCCATCCCTGCAGCTCCCCAGCACTGCCAGCCCCCACGGGCCTCCTCCTCCCCATCCCACCCCAATGCTAAGGATGCAAATCAGTCTGCATCCATCTCCCCACATCCGGTGCTCACGCTCCCACCCTTCTCCATGCTCTGGATGATGCCCAGGAGGGTGAACCCAGCACCATGCAGGGATGCACGATGGGGCCACAGCCTCAAATCAAGGCTCGTATCAGCCCTGAGAGCTGAGGGAGCTCCTGGCCCTATTTCTTGGGGGAAACCCTTCATCCTCCTCTGACCTTCCACCTCTTCACACCTGCAGTGCCGACGGGGAGTTTGCTGTGACCCACATGACGAAGGCCCACCTCTTCTCCAACGGGAAGGTGAAGTGGGTGCCACCCGCCATCTACAAGAGCTCGTGCAGCATCGACGTCACCTTCTTCCCCTTCGACCAGCAGAACTGCAAGATGAAGTTTGGCTCCTGGACCTAYGACAAGGCCAAGATCGACCTGGAGAACATGGAGCACCACGTGGACCTCAAGGATTACTGGGAGAGCGGTGAGTGGGCCATCATAAATGCCATCGGCACTTATAACTCCAAGAAGTATGACTGCTGCACCGAGATCTACCCCGACATCACCTTCTGCTTTGTCATCCGTCGCCTCCCGCTCTTCTACACCATCAATCTCATCATACCCTGCCTGCTTATCTCCTGCCTGACCGTGCTGGTCTTCTACCTGCCCTCCGACTGCGGGGAGAAGATCACCCTCTGCATCTCTGTCCTGCTTTCCCTCACTGTCTTCCTGCTGCTCATCACGGAAATCATCCCGTCCACCTCGCTGGTCATCCCTCTCATCGGCGAGTACCTCCTCTTCACCATGATCTTCGTCACGCTCTCCATCATCATCACCGTGTTTGTCCTCAACGTCCACCACCGCTCCCCCAGCACCCACACGATGCCCCGCTGGGTGCGCAGCTTCTTCTTGGACTTCATCCCTCGCTGGCTTTTCATGAAACGACCCCCGGTGCTGCCTCCCCCTGAGGGGACCGCGGGGCAGTACGACCTCCCAGGGACGAGGCTCAGCACCTCCCGGTGCTGGCTGGAGACCGATGTGGATGACAAGTGGGAGGAGGAGGAGGAGGAGGAGGAGGAGGAGGAGGAGGAAGAAGAGGAGGAGGAAGAGGACGAGAAGACGTACCCCAGCCGCATATCCCAGGCGGGCTCCCACGGCCAGGGCGCCCAGTGCCGCTACGGCTGCGGGCGCCAAGCCGGGAAGACATCAGGGGGTTCAGCCCCCCGGGTGCCCCCCAAGGGGGAGGAGGAGGAGGTGGGCTCRGACCGGGGGCTGATGCTGTCCCCCAGCATCCTGAGGGCCCTGGAAGGGGTGCAGTACATCGCAGACCACCTGCGAGCCGAGGATGCTGACTTCTCGGTGAGTGGGTGCCCCTGAGGGTTGGGGGGTGAGGGGGGTCCCCCACCCCGGGTTCTGCCTCCTGCTGCTTGTACCTCCATGGGGGGGTTCAGTGCTGGGACCCCCGGTTGCTGCCCTGACTGCTGAGGACCCAAAGCCAGGGAGAAGATCAACAACCACCTCCTGGGAGATGCCCGGTCCACGGGGTCAGTTGAGGGTTCCTCCAGCTCCCGTCCCTGCTGGCTGCGGGGATGTTGGAGGTCCCTCTCCCGCCCATGCTGTCCTGCCCTCGGAGAGCAGCGATGGCCCAGCCCGCCCCGCTGGGACCCGGCTCAGAGGCTGCACCCCTACTTTTAGCCAGGTGGTTTCAGAAAACCTTGGGTGGGATTAGCTCTGCCCTGGGCGGCCTCCCCGGAGAGGTCCATCCCCCAGCCCTGCTGCTCCAGGGATTTCCCGAGACACAGGGTATCTCCTCGCCCTGAGGCAAATGGCAGATGCAGAGGAAGCCCCGGGTGGTCTCCTAATTCCAAGGAGTCCTCACAAATGGGGGGCCGCATCCTCTGCCTGCGCTCACAGCCCCTCTCCGCTCGGCAGGTGAAGGAGGACTGGAAGTACGTGGCCATGGTGATCGACCGCATCTTCCTCTGGATGTTCATCATCGTCTGCCTGCTGGGCACCCTGGGGCTCTTCCTCCCGCCCTACCTGGCGGGGATGATCTAGGGGCCGGGCCAGGCTGTGGTGGGGATGGCGGGCAATGCGCGCTCCCTCCTCCCGGGGAGCGGGCACGGTGGTGCCCACATCCAGCCGGACCCTCGCCTCTCCCTGGGACAACATGGTTGCAACCATGGAGGACCCTCGGATGGGAAATGCAGGGTGAAGCAAGAGCTGTGCCGAGGGGTGACCTGGGGATGGTGGGGAGGGACAGCTGCCTGCCATCCTGCCCRGGGTGGTCACAGCCATCCTGGCATTGAGGAAGGCACGGTACAGCTTCTCCATTGCTCGAGCGCAGGCTGGAGGCATCTAGGAGAGGCATCTGCTTCCTCGAGCTGCCGCAAGTCCTACCCAAAACCCAAGAGTTGCATCTGGTTGTGACTCCAATGTGCTGGGCAAGAAGAGGGGACCTCACAGCTGCTTTAGGATGCATTCTGACCGCAGGGTGCTCAGGACCACAGGCTGGCACCGTCATGCATGACATGGGGCAGGCAATAACACTTCAGATGGTCCGTGCAGAAGGGGTACAGTCGTGGGATGGAGGTCCCTGCTCAGCCGCATGGTTCGGGGGTCTCTGCTCTGCAAAGCCCAGCCCAGGCACAGACCCTCTGCAACCCGCCAGCACGAGCGGTCGCTTCCACACCATCCCACACCAGACTTTGGAGCAGCAGGGAGACGGGAACAGCCACACCAGAAATGTGGGTGGCTTGGAAGGGAAAAAACCACCCTGCAGAATGGGATAACCCACCCAGCCACGGCCACGGACCCCGGGAGCTCAGGGGTGCTGCCTCGCACCGAGGCTGGTGGACTTGGCTGGCATGCAGGGAACCTGCACTGCCGAGGTCCATCCCRAGCAAATCCTCCTCTCCATCCCACGTCAGATCCCAAACCGTCTGGCTCTGATGACTGCTGCGATCCAGCTTTTAATTTCTAGCTTCCATCTACCCTAAAGGACCCATGCTTACAGAGCATCTGCTCCCTTCTTCCATGCCCTGCGAGACACCAGGTTTTTCCCGCAACGTTTTCTCCTGATGGAGACCGATCCATCGTGGTGCTGCATGCAGTCTGAAGGGTTTCAGAAAACACTTTGTGCTTTCAGGAGTGAAACGGGCTGGAATAAACGGTGCCGCGGAGGGACGTGCAGGTCCCGAGGGTGTTGCAGCCGCTCGTGCAGCCTCCGGTGCTGGCAGGCTGGCTGAGGCGTGCGCACACGGGGCTGAGAAATGAGATGTGCGAGGGAGCGAGTGCCCAGGTGTGGCTGGCTGGATGCGTGCGTGGGTTTACGTGTGTGTGTGTCTAACCCGGTACGGACAGGCTTTAGGGCTCTGCAGAGCTGGGAGTGCATGGGTGGAGAGAGCTTTCCTGTCAGAGAGCCAATTTCTGCCTTGGTTGGGGCTGCGTCTCCCTGGGGTGATGCAGGGGTGTTGGCTGGAGRTGAGCAGGACAGGATGCCCAGCACCCCATGGCACACAGGGCTTCGGCAGACCTCACCGCGATGGGGCAGGGGGGGGAACGTGCTCCCCTTCCCACGATAATCCCTGCGGCCAGCCGCAGCCAGCACCCACCACCCCTCTCAGCTCAGCCCTGCCTGGCTGATGAGGCCGCCAGGGCACAAGCTCTGGGGTGACCCCCCCAGTGTGGCACTAGACCCCCAAGCATCCTTCTTTTGGGGGGAACCCATCTTCATATCTGCGCTATCCCACATAAACCACTTCCCAGCAGCCTCCACCATGAACTGCCTGTGATTTACTTACGGTCTTTGAAAAGCAAAGGTCTGCAGATACTCTCACTAACAAGCCTTGGGGTGGGAGCAGGGGGAGTCCAGGACCCTCGTTTGGGTTGTGGGCTCAATGGGAGGAAAATGRGGCTCCAGAGAGGATGTGGATGCAGCAGAGCCAGGTTCACCCCAGCAGCTCCCCTGGGGATGCTGCCACTGGGACGGTGCTTCCTGACGCCGGCAAGATGGCTCAGAGGTCTGAGCAGCACAACCCTTACTCTTTCTAAGGAGGTGCTGGTGACCAGGGGAGTTGTCCCCATGGTATGGGGGTGACAGGCAAGCACAGGCACAGCAGGACTTTGTGCATGGTTTATCTCAGCCAGAATAAACAGCGCTGTGGGAAGATGCTGGGGAAAAGCCCAAACCGTACGGTTTCCAACTCAAAGCACAAACCGAACAGAGACTTGGTTTGCCGTCGTTGCTTACACAGAGCAGCTCGGAGAAAACTCAGCTGGAAGAGGCACCGCTCTCCTGGTTTGTGTCACCGAAGGCTGCGGTCCGTGGGGTCCCATCCCTCCCCGTGCTCTGCAGGCTTGGGGCCGGGCACACTCCAGCCACGGGCACCRGAACCGGCTCCACCACGGTGTGCGGACCCGCCTCCCATCGTTAAATAAACTCTTCTATACAATGTACAAGGAAACGCAAACAGTCCCTCCGGCCACCGCTCCGATGGCCCCGGGGGACCCCCGCGCGGCCCCCCGGGATGCCAGCTCCCCCAGCCGCTGTGCCCCCCGGCTCCCAGTGGCGAGGAGCAGGGTCCAGGTCCCTGTCGCAACATGCCACCCGCGGCCGTCCATCCTTGCAGAGGCCGAGGGACGGACACATGGACCTGCTGGCAGCTGGGGAGTAGGGAGCCGCCGAGCCAGAGGGATCTTCAGCTGCCCTGAGGGATGGCCAGGTCCCCCCCAGCCCTTTCCAGTGAYGAGTCACCAGATGCCTCCCTTCTTCAGAAGACCGACGAGACGATGCTAAAGACACGAGCGGCTACAGGAGGAGGGGGGACAGGGAGGGCAGGACGGCGAGGCCACGGGAGACACACAAAAGCCAGCTCCTCCGCAATGCTCTCCTCCCATCTCCGCCGACCAAAGCACGGCAGTCCCTCTCCTCCTCTCCTTCCCCACCCCTTCTCCTTCCCTCTCTCCTCCCCTGCCCTCACTCCAAGCACAGCTTCACCAGGTTGGCCTGGACCTTGGCTTGGTCCACGGCATCCAGGAGGTTCTTGGCATCCACGGCCAGGGTGTGGGAGGCCGTCAGCATCTGCCGCTTGCACTCTTCRCTCAGTGAGGTGACGGCGTTCTGCTGTGCCAGGCGCATCTTGTTGATGAGGTCGGCCAAGTCCTTGTTGAGCAGCTTCTGGGTCCCCTCGATCTGACCATGACATGCAGGGGTTACAGACAGGGGTGCCACCAGCACCCGACCCCACGCCGGACCCCTCTCCCTCCTCCCCGGTCCTACCTCGGTGCGGGAGGTGGCGGGCAGGACGGGCAGGATCTCGTCAACGCTGCCGATCAGCTTCCGCAGGGACAGGCCCACGTTCTGCAGGGAGGGCGGCAGGGTTAGGATGACTCCAGGCATGGGTACAGGGAAGAGGTGCATGGGAATAGTCTGTGCGGCTTAGTCAAGGATCCCATTCGGGAGAGGGGCATACTGGGAGACTCTCCCACCGTTGACACAAGGACCCAACGGAGGAGCAGGGAGTGCTGGGAATGCTCCCACCATTGACCCAAGGACCCAATGGAGGAGCAGGGCATGTTGGAAACTCTCCCATCATTGACCCAAGGATCCAAAGGAGGAGCTGGGAATGTTGGAAATGCTCCCTCCTGCATGTGCAAGACCTTCCTGAGAAGGATGCTTGGTGGGAGTCACTCAGCAGACTCATTCCCAACTCCCTCCCCCCGGGCGCTGCCCCCTCCCTACCCTCCCTACCTTCACCACGAGGATGTACCCCTCCGGGGGCAGGAGGCTGATCTCGTTCTTCAGCTGTAGCACAGCCCGTACCAGGTCCATGACGTTGCTGTACACCGTGTCATCTGTGCGGTCCAGGTTGGCGGTGGGGGTCGGGTGGATGGACAGCTGGGGATCGGGGACACAATGGGATCAGATGGACCGAGGGGGCGAGGAGGGAAAGACCAACACCTATGGGGAACCCTGGCCAGACCCATCCACCTCCCACCTGCGACCCCGATGCTGCTGGGTCTGTCTGACCCCTTTGGGGCCTGGGGGAGTCAGAAAAGTCCCATCCTGCAGATGCAGAGGGATGATGGAGGTAGAGGAGGAGGAATGAGACTGTGGAGATGGAGGAAGAGGACCGGGGACCGTGGTGGCCTGATCCAGGGAGGTCTTACCTGTGCCCCAAGTCTTGGAGGCTTCTGGGGGGGCCCCGTGAACTCCGCTATGCCATCAGTAAGGGAAAGGAAGGAGAGTCACTTTGGCTGTTCCCCTGGGCACACGGGCACGCTGCAAGACCCCTGGGACCCCTGCCACGTCCCGCACCACCCTGGAGCAGCGTGTCCCACTGTGGCTGGACACCCCGACCCACCCCAGCCGTGCCACCCCCCCACAGTGTCAGACCCCCTCAGACCCCCATGCCCAGGACAGGCGGACCCCCCGCTTAAGGCAGACAAAGCTGCTCCCCATGATCTGGGATTTCTTTCATGAAGGATCCCAAAGCCTGGAGGGATACGGCCCCAAGGCTCCTCGCAGCTCAGAGCAGGGCTCCCCGCTTGCAGCCCCAAAGTGGGTGCTCCTGGGTGGGGGTCACGGGCAGCCCTGCACCCCATGCAGCTGTGGGCACTCACTGTAATCCGTCTCCTTCTCYGGGAGCAGCTGCGGAGGGAAGAAACAACAAATGAGAGGCACAAAATCCTGGCTGGAGGCAGCGAAGAGGGAGGAGACATCGCCATCCCCTCCCGGGGCTTCTGGTGGGGAGCTCCAGACCACCAGTATTTCACCCCATTAACATTTGCAGATTAATTTTCCCAATGCGAGGGGCACATATATAAATATCTATTGCCCGACCATGCCAAAGCAAATGAAGATCCCCAGACACCCCTAGGAGAAGGACCCCCTGCACCCAAATACACCCCGACCCGGTCTCTCCGCGGCCAGCACCACTCACCGGAGGAGCGTTGTTGTTCATAAACACCGTTGGGTCCTGCAAAGGGGGAGAAGCTTTGTGAGAGGCATAGAAAAAAGGAAAAAGAAAGGGAAAAAAGGGATTTTCYTGATTTCTGGGAGACTCATGAAACACATCACAGGAACGCGTCTCTGCAGGGTCTGGGAATTTGGGAGGGGAAGGGGCTTCATGCCCATTGTTGGTCCCATCTCCATCCCATCCCATCAC
This sequence comes from Phoebastria nigripes, assembly GCA_035582835.1. NCBI lineage: Eukaryota > Metazoa > Chordata > Aves > Procellariiformes > Diomedeidae > Phoebastria > Phoebastria nigripes. The sequence continues at coordinate 407,303 of JAYKAV010001742.1, forward strand.
CCCTACCTGCTCCCCGCCTGCTCCCGGGGTATCAGAAACCTCAAACTGCTGCTCCAAAATAATGAAGCTTAATTCAAGCAGCTGTTTGCAGCCGCTCGGCATCCGACAGCCCTGGGGGCAAGGGGAGCTGGGCTTTGCTTCACTGGCTGCGTGAGTCTATCAAATAAAAGATTTTCTGTCTCCTTCCAAGTCTGTCTCACCGCAAGCTGATGGATTAGTCACACATTAGCTATCTCCAGTCCTTATTTCAAAAGCATTATAAAAGCTCATTAAGACGCGATTGCAAGTATCTAAAATTTGCCCAAGTTTCAAAATACTCATTTTGAAATGAAGCAGCTCCATGAGATTTTTACAGGTGTGGAAAATAAAGGGGTGCAAGAGGTTTGGCTGCTGCAGAAGCCGTTTCTCCAAGAAAAACTGGCTTTTCCAGCCATGAAGAGCAACCTCAATGGCTGCTGTGGCTCTTCCACCACCTTCATGAGGGTGCAAGAGCTGGAGGCAGCCTGAGGCCACTCACCAGGGACTTCTCCTCCTGCCGCAGCCACTGGTAGTCCTCCAACATCTGCTTCTGCTGCTTGTCCAGGACCTGCCGCATCTTGAGCCTCTCAATTTCCCAGAGCTTCTGTGCCTCCTCCCTGCTGCTGGGACGGAGGAAATCTTCCTCCTGGTGTGCAGAGCCAGCGGTGACCGGGGGGCTTAGGAGTCAGAGCCCCCTCCYGATTTCAGCACGGGAGCCAGAGCCCCGCTCTGTGCATGCAAGCCATGCGCCAGACCCCAACAGCCATGAACCCCCAAACTGAATTTGGGGAGGACTTGGGTTTCCCACCACCGCATCCCGGTGCTTTCCAGCCCCGCGTGTGAGCCATGGGCAGCATGCACGGGCCGACTCGGGGAGCAGCTCATCGTGGCCATGGCACAGACGCACTCGGCACCGCCACTCTGATTTCGGGGCTAGAGTAACCGAGTTCAGGCTGCAAACCACCGCTGGCATTTCAGGTGACAACGGCTGAGCGTGAGGATCCAACCCAAAGTCCCAAGGAGCGGCAGCCACCCATGCCCTGCTCATTTTTGGGGACGCCGTGCCAGCCGCTCAGCCACCAACATGCCTTCATCTGGATGTGCGTGCAAACATGCATGGCGGGGGGCTGGAGACACCCCAGAGCCCTTCATGGGCTTGATCTCTCCAGCCCGCAAACAGCACCCATGGGGTGACAGGATTTGGCCCTCCTGCAGCCGGGTCGGGAGCAACATTGAGCTCAAAGCAGCGAAGGTGGCAGCACGAAGCGGAGCGTGGTGCAGCGAGCATCCCTCCCACCGAGCCCTCGCCTCCTGCGAGGTCCCCGGCGTGCCCGGGATGAGGCCACCTGGGACCGGGATATCCTCTGGATGCCATGGGATGGGGGAAGCCCCTCTCTTACCCTCATGCTGTGGCGCTTGAAGACGTTGTGGCGGTTGAGCGGTGGGGTGTGCAGGGAGTTGGCCGGAGACTGGTACTCGATGGGGCTGGTGAGCGTAGGCGAGCTGGCACACAGACCCTCGGGCACCTGCGGGCGGGCGGGGGGGGCGGGCAGCGGGGCGGCGCGGGCACAAAACAAGGCCACGGGGGGGTTAGTGCGGACAGACGGACGGACGGAGCAGACAACGTGGGGGAGAGCGGCTTTTGCACCAGGAGAAGCCTCTGCCCTCATGCCCATCCGTGCAGCAGGATTGGGACCTTCCTCCCTGCTCGGCTCTTCCTTGCCCTGAGCACGGGCTTGAGACCTCCTGCGCTGCTGCCTGGACCCCTGCCCAGCCCCAAAAGAGCACCCAAAATAGTTGCTCTTGAGGGCTTCACCCTGACGCTGCAGGGACCAGCACCAGTCCTTGCAGAGGGGGTGACTTGTGCTCCCACAGGGCAGCCAAGATCAGCCCAGGTAACACCAGAAAGCAGCAAACCTCCTCTCCTCCCAGCCGTGCATGCAAACCAGCCGGTGCCGAGTGTGCAAACTGCCCTTCCCTGGGGCAAAAGCCTCTCTGCCAGCTCCGAGGGATGGACAAAACACGGGGCAGGCAGGGCAGGGCAGGGCTGAGCCCCGAGCGGTGCGGTGTCCTGCTGGCAAGGCGGCGGGAGGCACTCAGTGGTGGCGTGGGGCACCTCGGAGCCCCAAAATCCATGAGCCCCCGAGGGCTCAAGCTCCAGGCAGGGCTTTCTGGTGTCAACCCCTTTGCTCAGGTCCCTGTGGGATGCTCCGGCCGTGTAACCTTACCTGGAACTGCAGCTTGGGAGCCAGGAGGTTGCTCTGGGGTGGTGGCTTGTACCTGGGTCTGCTGGGCTGCGGGGAGCGGAGGAGGGAGAAACGCACGGTGGGTGCAAGACTGGGGAGGTCCCACTTCTGCAGCACCCATCATCGGGCTGAGGTGGGGAGATGAACCTGCCTGTGCTGCCCGCAAGGGCTCTGTCCTCCTCACCTTTGGAGGTGGCTCCTGGAAGGACGGCGGCTCCATGATTTTGGGAGGCCGGTGGCGGTTGTTCCTCTCCTGCTCCTTGGCCAGCTCCTTCTCCATCAGGTAAATGTCACTGCAGGGGGAGAGGGAGGGTGACAGCCCCAGGAGGGAGCATTGGCACATCTCCCATACCCCAGAGCATGGGGGTGCTTGAGCTGAATGGGCCATGGAAAACACGAGGGAGCAAGGAGGGATGGGAAGAGCGAAGGGAAAGGACTGGGAGGCCAGAGCATGGTGCTGGCTGGCCACACCAGCATCACCATGGCTGGCCACCAGGGAGATGTGGGGTCAGGACTCCCCTGCAAGACCCCTCCCTGGGAAGCAAAGCATTTTCATTTCAGCCCAGGCACCACCACCCCGCCCCGGGGGCAGGTGGGCTCAAATGGGCTCAAATGGTCCTTTGAGTTCGGACTTAGCCAGAAAACTCCAGATCCAAAATCTTGCACGGCTTCATTTTTCTCCTTCACCCACTTGCCCACGCCTCCATCAAACCACGGACCCCCCAGCCCATCATCAGTCCCCCACCTCCCCGCTCACCTCAAGCTGCAAACCAAGTCCTTGAACTTGGGYCTTTCGCTGGGGTCGTAGTCCCAGCAGCGCGTCATGAGGGTGTAGAGGATGGGGGGGCAGAGGTCGGGCTTGGGCAGGCGGTCTCCTCTCTCCAGCACCCCGATCACATCCTTGTTCTCCAGCCAGAAGAAGGGCTGTTTGCCGTAGCTCAGGATTTCCCACATGCACACGGCTGTGGGAGCAACATGAGCAACCTCAACTGATGCTACAGCTGGGGGACCGGCCCCTCGCTTGCGTTTTTGGGGACCTGGTGACAGTGTCATGCTTTGCTGCGTGACACCAGGATGGGCTGATAGGCAAGGAGATGGATGTTTGCAGGGGGTAGAGTTTAACTCAGCCCCCTGAATGTCCTGAATTCACTGGAGGAGGAGGAAGCACTTAATGATGGTTGAATCGCAAGAAGCTCTGCCCCAGGAGCCCTTTCCCCAAGGGCAAGGCTGGGATAACCCCCCCGCTCTGGAGCAGGATTTGTCCCCGTGCATTAAGACGATGCCACAGGAGGTGGACAATGCCCAGGACCTTGCTCCAGCCCTGTCCCACCACGCACCGAACATCCAGACATCGCTGGCTGTCGTGAAGCGGCGGAAGTTGATGGACTCGGGTGACATCCACTTGATGGGGAGACGGGTGACGGACGCTGGAGGGAGAGACAGATGGTGGCCGTGCTCACTGGGGGGGGGGGCTGGAGCAGCCCCAGCGCAGGCAGGGCAGSGCAGCGAGGTCTCACCACGATCGCTGCCCCAGCCCCTTCCCACTGCCCYGTCCTGCTGTTGCAGGGAGCCCCACTGCATGCCAGCTCTGCCGTCCGGAGAAATCCCTGCTCCAACCTCACAGGGTTGGAGCGAGCCCCAAGCCCATCACACAGCTCTTACCTTTATAGTATTCCTCGTCCTCGATGTACCTGGAGAGCCCGAAGTCTCCCAGCTTCACACACTCTGGGGAGGCTACCAGGATGTTCCTCACAGCAATATCCCTGCAAGGAGAGAGGGAGAAGGGATGGAGAAGGGATGGAGAAGGGATGGAGAAGGAGAGCTCACACCCACACAACCAGCTCACCCAGCTGCAAAAGGGGTCTGCAGCAAAGGATGCTGCCAGCCTCTGCCTCTGCCCACTCCTGCTCCCCACCTGCCTGTCCCCCCGCCGTCCCTGCCCTCCCCTGCCTCTCCCGGCATCCTGCCCGGCTCCTTTTCCCTCCTGCCCTACCTGTGCACGCAGTTGATGGCCTCCAGGTAGGCCAGGGCTTTGCTGATCTGCAGCGCGTAGAGGATGAGCGTGGGCACGGCGAGGCAGTGCTTGTTCTGCTCCAGGTATTGTCCCAGCTGCAATGGGACGAGCGAGGGGGGCTCAGGGACCGAGCAGGAGCAGGAAGGGTGGCAGGGGGACAGGACAGGCTCCAGCGGTGGGACCCCCCTCACCTCTCCGTAGGGATAGAGCTCCATGATAATCCAGGTGGGCTCCTCTTCCGCGATGCCAATGAGCTTCACGATATGGGGGTGGTCCAGCTTCTTCATCAGCACTGTGGGGAGACCCCGTCAGACACCCTGCAATGGGGGTCCCCCCTCCAGGAGCCCAAACCCCTGTCCTGGGGTGTAGGGGCAGGTCTCTGCCATGAAGCTGGAGACAGAGCAGGAGGAATTGCCAGGGATAGCCTAGTACGTCCCCAAAGGGGTTGGGGCTCCTGGTTTACAGTTCCCCAGGGTTTTACATCCAGGTGGTGCCCATCTGCTCTCACACAAGGGTTCAGCAGCTTTTCTTCCTCCACCCCTGGTAGCCATCCCTCCCATAAAACAGGTATTTTGGAGAACAGCCATGTCACAGGGGCGAGGGCACGGGACACCTCCCTCCTCCTGCTCTGTCCTGCATTGCAATGGCAATTTGTCCCCAAGCAGGGACCAGAAGATGCCAGGGCAGGGTTCCGCCATCCTGTCTCTAACACCCCACCATTGCAATGCCACACACACCGTCAGGCTCCCCACCTCTGTCCTCCGTCTGCCTATGCGAGCCTCGGGGGGAGCTGAGCAGGCTCTGTTCCCCCCGAAGGGCAGCAAGACCCCCCCACATACCCGCTTCGCTCAGGAACTTGTCCTTGTTCTCCGGGCTGCAGTCCTTCTTGCAGGTCTTCACAGCCACGTTGACCCGCTCCCCTTTCTGCAAGGAGAAGCAAGGATGGGGGCTGCTTTACCCTGCTCCCCCCGGCCACGGAGGAGGCAGGCAGGGCAGGGAGAGGGCAGGACGCTCACCGGGGTGGTGTAGATCCCCTCGTAGACCTCACCGAAGAAGCCTTCCCCGAGGATCCTGCCCAACGTGACGTCCTCCCGGGAGATCCCGTAGTGCTGGACTTCATGGACAGGGGAGCAGGGCAGAGGTGGCAGCGCCAGCGGGTGGGAAGCTGCCTGTACCCCTGCCCGCTCCGTGGGCAGAGCTCCCATGCTAAGCGGGAGATGTTGGCGATCCCTGGGTACCAACCCTCTCCATCGCCCCCTCGGCAAGGACCCACAGGTCCTGCCCCATGGCACACAGGGTGATCCCAGCTCCTTCAGCCCCTCTGCGGTGGGTAAGGTGGGCAGTGCAGGCAAAACTTTGTTCCCAGCTTTGGGAGGATGGGGTGGGAAATTGGGGTGGGCGGGAGAAGGTGGGAGGGCTTGGCTGGGGTGCTGGGAGATGGGCAAGAGGGCACCCAGTGGGTGGCACCTACCTCCAGACCTCGGTCTTGAAGACTCATCAGGGATTTCAGCATAAATATCGGAGTCTAGGGCAAGAGGGAGGTTGCAGGCAGGGATTCTGGCAGCTCACCAGGCAGGGGGGTTTCTTGCAGCATCCCCATGGGGTCCGGCCACCCAGCCTGGAGCAGCCCCTGCAGGCACCGCGGCCGGCAGTAGCGTGYGGGATGCCAGCCTGGCCCACCCCTAGGATGCTCGGCTGCATCTCAACCCCCAGGCAAAGGGCTGGGGGTGTCCAACTCCACCAAACCCCCATGCACCGGGGTTCCACAGCCCTGCCTGCATCCCCCCGGACTGGTGGGAAGGGAGAAGAAGAGCCAAAAACTCACCCACACTCATGCTGTCGGACAGCGTGGACTGCCTCTCCTCCAGGTGCCTGTGGGGTGGGAGGAGGTCGGGGTCAGGGAGCAGGGTGGGGGGACAGGACGGGGTCCCAGCCCCGCTCCAGGGCCAGGCACTACTCACGGGGCTGGGATCTGCGGCAGGCTGATCCTCTTCTCCCGTTCTACGGAGAGGACAGCAGACAATCATTTCCCAGCCACCCCCATCAGAGCCTGATGGGCGCTGGGGTCCCCCACAATGCCTCGACCACACATGCAGTGAGTTTGGTGGGTCTCAGCTGGGGTCACTCCAAAGCCACGGTGATGCTGTGGCCATGGAGAGAGTGGAGAAGGGCTCGGGGGGGGACACATGGGTGGGCACCCTGCCGGGGTCCCCCCCAGGGTGCTCACCTCTCCTGGGGAAGACGATGAGGGAGGTTTCCAAGTCTCCTTGCAGCCGGCAGTAGCCATCGATGAGGTCGGCCATGTTCTCCGCCTCGGCCAGAGAAGCTGTCTTGATAGCCAGGGACTGGGGGAGACGGCAGGGACAGGGGGAGCTGGGGCAGGGGGGTGCTGGGATGGGGGGTCCCCCCCTTCTCTCCACCTTGGGGTAGCTCGGTGACCACCTCCCTGCTCTGCAGCAGATCCCAGTTTCTCCAGTGTCATCCTTCCCAGCAGCCCAGGACACCCCGGCCAACACACCCGGCACCAACCCACCCCCGGGCAGGGGGGGACCCTTGGGGCAGGGGCACCCCCGGGGCAGCTTGGACGTGCCCTGCTTTGGGGGACAGTCTCCCCTCGGCCGGGGCTGGAGGCAGGAGCTCTCTCAGTGGAAACGGAGCCATCCACCACGTCCTGCCTAACCTGCAGGGATGCGATGCCACCCCACGGTATTGGGGGATCCCTCATCCCACCCACACCCCCCCAGCACCCGGGGCACCCCCCCCCGAATGCCTCCTCACCTGGGGGGTGCCGCTGAGCCCCAGCTGCAGCACAGCCCGGCCCTCCTCCACGCTGGAGCACTTGATGGACTTGATGTGCTTGAATTCAGCCAAGCACGTGGGCTGGGGAGAGAAGCAGAGCCCCGGCGTCGACTTTAATCACCAATTTAAGAGCAGCCACCCGCTACTCCCCACCCAGCACCCAACACCCTCCTCCCCGTACCTTGGCCTCCTTGCTCGTCATTTGCCGGATGCCCTTGGGTCCGATGACCAGGTCCACTGTGATGTTCCACCCTTGCTGGGGGGACAGCAGAAGGAGGATGCAAATTTGGGGGGGGAGGGGGGTGTACCCCCAGAGCCAGGTCCCCCTCCTCAACCTGCTGCAATGTGTAAGACACCCTGGGAAAAATCACTTTCCCGGAGGGACTTGGAGAGAGGATGGTTTGGAGCAGGGATGGTGGATGGTGCAAGGCAAAGAGCCCAGTCTGGGTGTTTTTCCTCCTCCTGGTCCCAAAGGGGTTCCCAGCGCTCACCCCAAAGGGGTTCAGCAAACTTCAGGCACTGGCTCACACCCACCGGGCTTGGACCCCTGGGTGTGGAAGGTCCCCAGAGCCCCCGCTGCACCCCCAGCCCCTCTCAGCAATCAGCATCCTCCAAAAAGGCCCCCCAGGGCCTCCCCCCACTGTGGAGAGGGGAGAGATGCTCAGCTTCCCCTCGGGGAGGTGATGCTGGGGGGCTGCAGGATCAGCAATCCCCTCCCTGGGGGATTTTGGGTTTGTGCCTCCCCTGGGGGGACAGCGAGTGATTTCCAAGCCCTGGAAACTCCCCGCGGGGTCTCCCCTGAGCTGAGCATGGCCCAGCTCCTCTCCGAGCCCGGGGACTGCGGCAGGGAGCAGCCCACAGCAGGGTGGCTTTGCCGACGCTGCCACCCACGAGCATCCCGGTCTGCACTGCCCAAAGGGTGCCAGGGGATGCTTCGGGCAGCAGCTCGCTGCCCTGCCATGCAGGGTTAATTAACAGCTTAAGAGCACTGATGACTATGGTTGCATCTTTAGCAAGACTTTGCTGGGTTTAAGGGCATGGGAGATGCAGCCTCAAACACCAGCTTGTGATGGAGAGTGTCCTCATCCTGCAGTGTTCCCCCTGCACACTGCCTGGCACGGGGGGCACAGCCAGTGCGCCTGGCCCCACAGCACTCTGGGCAGGGGGATGCACTCCCATCCCATCTCACCCCATCCCACCCCATCCCATCCCATCCCATCTCATCCCATCCCATTCCATCCCATTTCATCCCATCCCATCCCATCCCATCCCATCTCATCCCATCCCATACCATCCCATCCCATCTCATCCCATCCCATCTCATCTCATCCCATCTCATCCCATCCCATCCCCACCCCATCCCATCTCATCCCATCCCATCCCATCCCATCTCATCCCATCCCATCCCACCCCATCCCATCTCATCCCATCTCATCCCATTCCATCCCATTCTATCCCATCCCACCCCATCCCATCTCATCCTATCCCATTCCATGCCATGCCATGCCATGCCATGCCATCCCATCCCATCCCATCCCATCCCACCCCGTCCGATCCCATCTCATCTCATCCCACCTCATCCCATCCCACCTCATCCCATCCCATTTGGCAGACTCACGATGAGCTCGCAGCGGTAGCTCTCCTGGTCGATGTTGGCGAAGGTGGCGAGGGTGTGGAGGAACTTGAGGATGCATTCCTCCTCCCGCAGCAGCGCGTACTGCTGGAAGGTCTGCTGGATCATCTTCCGAAACTGCTTGGGCTGTGGGCACAGTGGCCGCTAGCCATGCTGGGCATGTGCCAGGCACGCAGCGGGGATGTGGGGTGCAGGGGGTGTGAGACACGGATTCACGCACACACACGGACACACGCACACACACGGACACACGCACACGGACACACGCACGCATGCACTCACCTGCAAACATGAATATGCACATATGCACATGCATCTGTGTGCACACCCGTGCACATCCACACGTGTGTGCATGCCAGCATGCCTCCGTGTGCGCGTGCTCGCTCACACGCACTCGAGTGTGGGCAGATGCGCACGCACACGTGTGCAAACCAATGTGTGCACGCATGGCCACGTGTGCAAACACACACACATGCGTGTGCACGCAGATGCATCATCATGTGTGTGAGCAGATGTGCCTGCATGCATACATCTGCATAGATATACATGCATACGTATGCACATGCATGCAAATACACCTTCACATGTGTGAGCAGACATGCCTATACATGCAAATCCACCCGTGCACACTGATACACACAGGAGCACACAAGGCCCTGTATGTGGATGCACACACGCAGGCAGATACACCTTCACGAGTGCGTGCAAAGCTCCACGAGTGTGGGCAGATGTGCACATACATGCGTGTGCAAACCCACACATGCACGCTCATGCGCACACCTGGCCCCATACGTGCACGTCGACACACACGTGTACACAGGTGTGTGCATGCAGATACGTCTTCACGTGTGTAAGCACAACCGCACACGTGCACAAGTGCAGGCAGATGCGCACACACGTGCAAATCTACGTGCGCACTTCAATGCACGCGCATGAGCCCCCCCAGCCACGTCCGTGCACGCTTACGCACCTTGCACCCATGCACCCAGCCCTGCCCGCCCGCACCCACGCACATCCCTCACCTTCAGGTTCTCCTGCATCTGGCTGGGGAAGAAGAGGTCCAGACCCACCTCCTTCCTGGAGAGCAGAGACCCCCRCCCACATTAACGGCCCCGTGGGGACCCCCGCTCCCAGGGCTGCGTGGGGGCCTCCCTGGGGAGCTGCAGACCGGGGAGGGGGGGATGCACCAAGAAAAGTGGGTGCTGAGGGGCAAGAGGGTGCTCCTGGGGGAGAAGCCGCCCAGCCAGCGTAGGGTGAAAAGTTCCCATCTCCCCCTCCTTGCACCCTCCCCATCAGCAGGGCTGATGGCTGCGGGAGGATGAGGAGCTGTGGGATGAGGAGCTGCGGGAGGATGAGGAGCTGCGGGATGAGGAGCTGCGGGAGGATGAGGAGCTGCGGGATGAGGAGCTGTGGGAGGATGAGGAAGGCCATCTGCAGATCCCCAGCCCCTCGGGACCAGCTGGACAGGGTGGGGGGTTTAGGGGCAAGGGGGTTTTCTGCCCGGCAGGACGGGCTGTGCCTACTCACTCCAGGAACTCGAAGTTGGACTTCTTATCCAGCGCGTTTTGAGGCATGTCCTTATAAAACCTCCTGCGAGAAGGGGGGCACATCAGATGGCCACCCTGCACTCGCGTCCCCCCGCCACATCCCCCCGCCACGGCAAAGAGTGAGCTGGAAACTCCCTCCTCTCCTGCAAAACCCTCCACGGCCCCAGACCCCGCTCCCCCGACCTCCCCAGCCCTCCCGCTGCAGCAGACGGGCCAGGACAGGCGGAGGCACGTACCTGAGCTCGAGGCAGCCCAGCTGCAGGGCCATGCCTTCGCTCACCTTGCTGGCGTAATTCTGCATGTACTCGCTCCGGAGCTGCCGAGGAGACACGGGGGTCAGGAGGTGGAGGGGATGCTGGCAGGGGATGCTGGCAGGGGATGCTGGCAGGGTCCACACCCTCCCACATCCCATGCTGGGATGCAGCAGGGGCAGGAGTGGGGTGAAGGGGTTGGGACCGGCTGTCCCTGATGCAGATGCACAGATCCAGCAGCGGGATGAGACCACAGGGGCTGCCTGTCAGCAGCCCAGGGTGAAGGTAAATGGGCTACAAGGTCTTGGGGCTCTTGGGAATCATGTTTTCTGGGCTGGGGAGGAGGAAACGCCCTCCTGGAGCTGAGGGGTGGGTCAGGGTGGCTGGAGAGCAGAGCTGGCTGGGGCTAGGAGACCCCCAGGGCCACCTCTGACCTGCTGGTAGAAGTAGAGCAAGGTGGTCCTGTCCTCTTTGAAGCGCTCCATGAAATCCTCCGGCAGATAGCGGATTTGGAGATCATACCTGGCAACAGGAGAGCCCCTCGATGAGGACCATGCTGGAGGAGCTTTCCCTCTAACGGGGCTTGGTGGTCCCCATGCCTCTGCCCCAGGTGGGTTTGGGGACGTGRAGAGGGACACCACCACCATGGGTCCTACCTCCACTCGGCCTCCAGGTGCAGGCACTCGTACTTCTCCTGCACTTCGCCCACCGTCAGGTCCGGGTGCAGCCAGTGGATCTCGTCCGACTTCACGTGCTTCAGGCGGAGCCCATAGCACTCGGCCAGCTTGATGTCGGGCCCGATGCGGCCGCTCACCAGGATGGACCTGATCACCTCCTGGGTGGAAAAGAGCAGGGCTGAGACCCAAGCATCCCCAGCTGGGCTCCAGATGAGCTTTAGATAGCAGGAAAACGAGGAGGAAATACAGCACAACCGCAACACAAGTGTCCCTAGGGCGAAAACACAGCCCCAGGCACAGCCACCAGCCCCAGAGGTCTCCATGTGAAGCCTCCAAAGATGCCTCCAGCTTGCTCTGCAACAACCCACAGCCTGAACATGTCTCATCCAACCTCCCAGAGGTGTTTTGGTCTGGGATAAAAGCCCAGTTTGGTCATTTCCACCCTTCCTTATGCCTCAGCTGAGCTACACCCGATGCATGGCGTTGGTTGTGAGCAGGTAGCAAAGCAGATATTGTTGTTGCTGGTGAGCTTGCAGTGCAGCTTGTTTCTGCTGCCCCAGAACTGGGGGCAGGACCCCCAGGACCCTGCCAGGCCTCTGCTCTCACTCTGGTAGCTGAAAAGCCAACTAAAAGCTGATGGTTATTAACACAACCGGTGGCCAAGCTRTCCCCGAGGAGTCACCACCTCTGGCTTGCTCCACTCCTGTGTCCTTGCTGCCTGCGCTCCCATCCCTGCGTCGGGGACAGCCGGACCGTTGCCATTTCATGGCTTCGCTTGCATTTCCCCTCCCCAGGCATCTCCTTCCCAGCCTGATGAGTCCTCTCCTGCTCTGACGGCTCCTCTGAAACCTTCTGCTATGCCCACAACCTCCTCCTGGAGATGGGAGAAGGGGGACAGCCCTGTCCCCCTCCATGTCCCACCAGTTGAGGAACAACCTCCAGCTCAGCTGTAGTTTGGTCACCTCCCCGTGACTTCATTGCAATGCACTGTCCCGAGGACTTGCCCCAGGAGAAGGCACAGCATCACCCGTTGCACCCAGGGCATGTATCTCTCATGGTGGACACCAACCCTGCAGCACCCAAGCACAGAGCCGGCGCTGGCCGGCAGGTCCCCCGTGCCCACACATCTTCCCCCAGCTGGGAAGCCACAAGACTACAGGTAGGAAGAGTGAGGAGCACATTTCCAGCCCAAAGCCACCATGTCCATGATGGAAAGGCACCAGTAGCACCTTCGCTGTCCTCCCAGCCCCATGTCCCCACAAGCAAAGGGCAGAAGTTGGGTGCAGAAGTCCCGGTGGGGTGGGAGGAAGGACCTGGGTCCTGGCTTGCAGTACGGGCAGGAGAGCAAGAGGTGCTGCTGGCCTCAGAGCTGGGTGTCTAGGGGTGGCAGAGTCACCCAAGCAGGCAGTGACACTGCAACATGGCCATGGGGAAACGCCGAGGGCTTGGGGCTGTGAAGGTCACTGTCCCTCCCACCTCCAAGGACCCGTGTCCGTGCAGGTCAGCRGGAATGGAGGAAAGGTGGGGACCCAGCTCCTGCCTGTCCCCAGCCTCCTCCCGGCAGGGCTGAGCCCCAGCCCCGCAAGGCACCGTCGTGTCCCAAATCCACTTGTCCTCTGGCCTCCTCCCATTGCTCCCTGCACCGCTGTGCCCAAGGATGTCTTCTCCAGGGCGAGATGAACCGTGGCCTGGAAACTCCTCTTTGCCGCCCACGAAGGAGACCGGCAGTGACTTGCCAGGGCCGATCCTTGCTGCAGGAACCGGCAGCAGGGCCGATGAGCCCTCGCCCTTTCCAAACTCCCCTGGGCCACCAGAGATGGACAAATTTTCTCTCTATTCTCCAGGTTTTGGTGCTTCTCAGCCACAGGGCTCTGGGGGCAATGGGAAAGGGTGTCTGGAAGGGAGCTAGCTCTGATGCTGGGTGGACAAAACAGGCCCCCCTCCCCTGTCCTGTCCACTCCCCTGCCCACATACCCGGATCTCCGTTGTCACGGGGCATTTCACCAGCTTGAAGTTCTTGCCCATGTTGAAGCTGTTGCTGTAGAAGCAGACCTTGAGGATGCGCATCTCCTCCTTGTCCATCTCCAACGTCCCCATGCCCAGGGTGGCCTCCAGCATCCCGGCCAGGCTGCGGGAGGAGCTGCTCCGTGGGCGACCCAGCGCCTCAGGGATGGTTGACATCCTCACCACGCCCGGGGTGCTAGGAGCTGAGCATCCCTTCCCTGTGGGAGAGACACAGCGCTGGCACGCTGGGGACCCTGGGGATCGGGGGGGTCACCTTGCGGGGTGGGGAGAGGGTCGGGTGGACGGGGATGGGAGAGGCAGGGATGGGATGGGGACAGCAAGGACACCCCGGGGCGGGTGGGGAAGGAAGGAGGGAAGGGATGGAGAGATGGAGATGGACGGAGACAGAGATGGAGAGAGAAAATAAAGAAAGAGAAAGTGCGACAACGGGTGCCTTCCCTCCCGCCGAATACCCCCGGCCATGCACGGCCAGCGGGTACTGCCGTGGCCCCAAGCCCAGCTCCTCCGAGCAGAGCCTTGCGTCCTGGTCATCTCCAGAGCAATACCTCTGTGTCCTTGTCACCTCCGGAGCAGTCCCTGTGGGTCCCCATCTCCTCCACAGCAATACCTCTGTGTCCCCAGCACTCACCATTTTCTCYCCCCATGAAACCTGGGTGAAGGTTTCAGGCTGCAGCTTCCCAGCACAGGTACCTGCAGCTGCAGTTGTGGTTCAACAATGTGACCTCCCAACCGAGCTGAATTTAGCAGATAGCTTTGCAAAAAAACAATAAAAAGCAAAATGGGGCAAGCAAGCCGGGTTCCTTCTCCCCCGGAAGGGCGATACTGATTTATATCGATTTGCTCTTTTATTTTTAGAGGGGATGAAACCCAGAAGCCTGCTCAAAAAATGTCATTTGAGCCAGAAAGGAAGTGGCTTGAGTTTTCCCTTTGCTGAGAAAAACATTTAATGGGGTATGTGGGTCTTGGATGATCCTAATGGATCCAAAATTTTCCTCTTCACGTGGCTTTTGGGTTGCAAGCTGGGCAGGGCTGGCACAGAAAAGGGTTTGCTTTGGGTTGCTTTCTCCACCTCTCTGGACATGCACCTGGGCTGAGGCTGGGCAAACTCAGCTCACATAACCCCCTAAGAGCAAAGCTGTTTGTCTCAGCCCGGCCACTGGTTTCCCAGGCAAGCATGGAGCTTTGCACGGAGCCTGAGCRAGCAAAACACCAGCACATCCCTTCACCGCCCCCCGGCCGGCTGCACGGGGCAAATTCAGGTTTGCAAAGAGCTGTTCCAAACTGCGTTTTTTTGGGTGTGAAATAAAAAAAAAATGTGGAAGTTCACCCCTTAGGCTGCTTCTGAGTTAGAGCCCCAGCTGAGCTCGGGCCTCGAGTTACTGATTAAACAGCCGAGAAGCTGTTTGCAAACTGGAGCGTTGCAGCTCTTGCCTGCGTCACGCCGGGTCTGCACCCTGGAAAGGTCCCGGCGTGGCTCCGGGGGGGATTCTGGGGGGGCAGAGGGGCTGGGGAGGGGCTGGGGTGCCTGGAGGGTCTCCCCGGCTCTGCCCTGCGAAGGCAGGCAGGGCGAGGAGCAGACCTGGAAGATGTTGCAGGGAGGGGAATGGGTGGGTGGGACCAGCTGCGGATGTCCCATACATCCCCCTGCGTGGGGCTGAGGGTCCTGCCCTCCCCACGATACCTACGGGGTCGTAGAGCCGAGAGACCCTCTAATATGGCAGCAAACAGGACCAGAGCATCCCTCATCTCACCCAGGGCAATGCACCCAAACCTCGCAGCCGGCTGCCTCRGCACTGGAGCGGATGGGGAGCGCTGGCGCGGAGCCCCGGCAGCACCCACCTGGGGTGGAGGCAGCGGGGATGGGCTGCTGTCACCCTTGCAGGGCTCGGGGGAGGCTCTGCCCCACGCCACAAGCCTGAACTGCAGGTCCGGGCTGCAGCCATCCCCCCATCACCGGCCTCTGCAAAACCAAGCACCGACGGGGGAGACAGCAAGAAAAACATGCAGCGAGGAGCTGCCGGCAGGGACCCTTCCTGAGGCCGGCTGCAAAGGTTTTCTCTCCCCATTCCCCCGTTTCCCCTTCCTTGCTGGGATTTGCAGAGCACTTAAAGGCGGCTTTGCTGTAATTACAGCCCCGCACGAGCTTGCACGCTAGCGGGACGCTGTGTGCTGTCTCCCGCGAGCTTCGGCTTTTTAAAGCAACTCTCCTGAGTCACTGGCCTAAAAATATGCACGGCRTAGCCTGGCGCTTTCAGGTCCGTACAAAGGATTTTGCTGGCAGCGGTGCAATGCGTGGACAGCCCAGACTTTGTTTTCCAGGTTTCTGCAAGGGAAAGAGGCTCCGCATCCCCGTGGCTGCAATGGAGCATTGCCACCACAGCGATGGGATGCTGGGATGCTAACCTTGGACCTGAGCAAGGCAGCAGTGCTGAGCCGGGCACCCTCCCCTCCAGCACGGGCCGGCAGCGAGCCCAGCCATGCTGACGGGCACGTGCACATGACCTCGCATGCATTTTCACACTGGGTTTTGTTTTTTTTTTTTTCCTTTCCTTTGCAGCAGTCTTAGGCTGCACAGGGAGGATCTTGCAGCAACCCACATCCTTCGCAGGATGGTCAGCTCTCTGCAGGTGATGAGCCTTTTAGCCAGGCCCCCTTCTCATGTGGGCTGCAAGGGCTGGCCAAAGCGGGGACAACCAGGGCATCCCCCCTTGCCCTGCCCTGTCTGCCAGGGAAGCCGAGGCCATCCCTGCAAGCGGTATCATGGATGCTACATATCTGAGCGATGCCAGCCCGCAGACCGCATCTGTGCTGTGGCTGCCCAGCATCACGCTGTGCTGGACGAGTGTTTCCTGCTTAACCAGGCTCAAAGAGCAACAGGGTCAAGCAAAATCCGCAACCCCCCGTCCCAGCTCGGCAGCAGGTGCAGAAATGCTCCGCTTCAGGCTTTGCTACAGCTCTCGCTGCTCTGCAGAAGAAGGTGGTACCCAAAGAGCTTCTCCTCCCAGAAATATCTAAAATAAAGATCTCCTCCGCTAAATAGCTTAAAAATGAACCCTGCGTCCTCTGGGTTTCAGAGGGACCCTCCCAGGGGGGTGTCACGGTGGGGACGATGGCCCGAGCCAGCCCCCGGGGAGGGGGAGCTCAGCTTTCGGTTGACAGGGGCAATTGCTGAGCACACACGCCGGGAACATTTCACTTTGGCTCTTCTTCTTTTTCTCCACTTTCTCTTCATTTTCTATTTTCTTCCTCCAGTCCCATTCCCACGACACATCCCCTCACACTCTTGGTGAGCCCGTGGGGCCAGGACTGGGGCTGGATGTCCCCTCTGTGTCCCTACCCTGATGAGGGATGCTGCTGGGGAGTGGGATGCAGAGAGCAACCCGCAGAGAGCATCCCGCTGCCCCTGAGCAGCACCTCCGACTGTCACGGCCGGAGATGGACAGGGCYGGAGGCAGCCAGCGTGAACAAGGGCACGTCCCACATTTCGATGTCCCCTCAAGCCCAGCGTGGACGCAAGGGATGGCTCCGTCCCTCCAGCCAAGCACCCCGCAGTCTCCCAGCCCCTGCACGCCCCGGGGCCACACTCTGCCCTTGCACATCCCTGCCTTGACTGGGCCAAGATGTCCATCCAAAATAAAGCCGGGGAGCGCAGCGAAGGCACTGCCTGCACCCTGCCTGCACCCTGCCTGCACCCGCAGCGCCGGGGGGGGGCACACCCCAGCTGCCCCCCGACCGGGCATCCCTGGGGCCATTTGACTGGAGGATGGAGAAGGGGCCTTGGCCATGGCCAGAGCTCCCCATACCTCCACCCCCTGCCCRCTCGCTTCCCCTCCGGCGTGGGGACGTGTCCCACGGGAGCCCGGCTCCATCCCCAGCGGGGACAGCCGCGTCAGATGCGTGACGCAGCCCCAGCCGGGCACACGGGGACAAAGAAGCCCACAAAATGAAACTGAGAGCTTGCACTGCTGCCACCGTCACCAACATCCCCTTGCTGCAGCCTCTGTGTCCCCCCAGCAGCCCCTGTTGCCTTCTCCTGTGGGGGGTGACACCCCGAAAAGTCCCCGTGGCAGCTCAGAACCCCCCCCCGCCCCATCCCACACCCCGGCACAGCCCTGGACCAGGAAGTTTCTCCGGTCGCTTCCATGCACTCAGAAAAGTTTGGTGCCCTGGGGTGCCGCTTCCTCCAGCCTTACACCGAACCCCAGACACACCTGGGCTAACGCCCACAAGCCACAGTGACACACTGAAACCCCGCCGAGCCCCTTCTCCAACTCAGTGTGATGAGTTTGCACGTGCTCAGCCCTTCACCCACCTCCTCGGGGTGAGGGTCTCGATCCCACCATCACACCCCAGGGCACCCAGGCACCCAAGGAAGGAGGAGCAAGAGGCAAGCGGCACTTACAGAGAGGTGGCCGTCCCCTCCGTCCCCACRCCGAGCCCGCACTGACGGAGCCAGCGCTTCCTGCTGCAGCTGACAAGTGTGCGCAGAGGCATTTGCATAGCACCCAGGCAGGCAGGGCCCACGCACAGGCACGCTCACACACGTGCTGCAAGCGGCTACTCGAGCCCGTCATACAGATGGGGAAACTGAGGCACGGCTCACCCAGCCCAGGAGACCAGTTTGGGTGGTCCCAGCGCGGAGCGGTGGATGCAGGCAGCAAGCAGAGCAGGCAGCTCGCATCCCCCTCCTCTGCAAACCCCAAACCCCAAAGCTGAGCGATGCCACAACCCCGAAGCGCCTGTGCCGGGGGGAATCTGACCCGAGGACCCTGCAGGGAGTAGAGGATGGGGACAACGGTGACCCACAACTTACCCTGGCCACCCAGGAGGGTCTCCGGCTGCCAGACCGGCCCATGGGCTCCATCATCCCTCACTCCGGGACCCAGCGCATCCCTCCCTGAACCATCCTGSCCCTTCTCTCGGCAGCCACCAAGTTGGATCCCAGCTCCATCCAAGGAAAATGCAGCCCCGGGAGCAACCCCGTCCCTGTGGTCCCTTCCCGGCGGGGGGACCCCAGCCCAGCCTGAGTCACCCCGGGGAGCAGCATTCCTCAATGGCAGGGGACAGCGCAGGCAGGGCCCCAGCAGGCAGGGCTGCCTGCTCTGCCCCAGGCCCTTCCCCTATCTATGCAGGTATTTAAATGACTCATTACTTTATTGTTCGCGTTCCCGGGGGAACAGCCAGGCTTTCACCCTGGCACCTACGGCATCACGCTCCAGCCCTGCTTCTGCACCGAAACCAGTGAGTTTCCACCATATAACTGGGAGCAAGGATGGGTGCTCTCCAAGCCATCACTCACAGGGGTCCGACCACCCTGCTGCACTCCCAGCCTTATCTCTCGTTCCCCATATCTACCCCAAATCTGCCTTGCCCAGCTCCCATCCATCACTTCAGCCCTGTCCCCAGCAGGCACGGGGAGCAGGTTTTTGCCTCCCCACCACAGATCCTGGATAGGCATCGAGGGCTGGCAACACAAAAACATGCCTCAGGGTGCTGCCGGGACCTCCACGATGGCTGGGAGCCGAGCTCCAGCCAGATCCCAGCCTCTGCCATGGGGTGTAATGCTGCCTGTCCTGCCTCCTTGCACATCCCATCCTCGTCCTCTACCCCCTCTTCTCCCGGTCCTGCCTTCCCGGGACATCTCTCCCCTTTCCCACCAGCGAGGGTTCATCCCTGCGGGATTTCACACCAGCTGGACCCGGCACATCCCCGGCACATGCACGATGCTGCCGGCTTGGCAGCAGGATGCGACGGCCCTTGGAGGTAGGATGTGAGGTGGGATGGCAGCAGCGAGTGTGGTCCAGCGGTGGGAGCTGGCTGGGGGGCACTGGGACGGTCCCRCTGCCCCCGTTCCCTCCCCGGGCAGGCAGCGCTGGGGCAGGCTGGGGACCGAGGGCTCCTCACGTGATGTCCCCGCAGAGGAAGCCTGCGTTTCGCAAAGCAAAGGAAATGACACAGGCTCCGGCTGGCGAGGATGGGCCACCCGGGAGGGGGGTTGGAGCAGGTACAGAAGCGCTGTCCCCTCTGCTAAGGGACTCCAAAAYACTCCCCACTGCTGACACCCCCATCCCTGGTACAGCAGCTCCCCACAACAGCTGAAAACACCCCCGGCAGATGACAAGCGTCCCCCAGACCTCCTCARGCCCAATTGCATTTCTGCCCATCTGACACCCTTCTTGCTACAACAGCAGCCCAGGACCCCTCGTCCTGTCTCCTGTGGGGGGGGTATCCCTCCCCCAGGCAGGCACCCCMCTTTTTCAGACTGGGAAAATATCGGTGTGGCTGGTTTTGGGTGCAAGGCTGGGCATGGACCCGCATCCCATCTCCCCCTGCATCCCATCTCGCCCCTGCATCCCATCTCCTCCTGCATCCCATCTCCCCCCACATCCCATCTCCCTCTGCATCCCATCTCCCATCCCAATGCTGCGACTGCGACCTGCACCAGAACAGCCGGTGAGACGGCCGGTACCGGTGACGCTCCCGGGGAATTAGAAATAACACCCGGAGAGCTGCCGTCAAAGCCCACGCGCGGCAGCTCAGCTGGAGGGGGTGACTCAGGCAYGGGGGAAAGATCTCCGTGTTCCCGGCGCAGAGCAGCGCTGTTTTTCTGGAGCTGGGGAAGGGACGAGGCAGGACCATCTGGGGARGAACGGCTCACCAGGAGATGGGGACGGCAAGGCTGCACCGGGGCGAGGGGCTCAGGGATCCCCAGCCCCACTTTTTTTGGCCATGGCCAATGTGGTGGCCGGTCCTGAAGACAAAATGTCCTCCCTGAGCCCCTGCTAACTGCTCCTGGCCACCTCCTCCCCAGGCAGGGGAGCTCCGCAGGCACCCCCCAAGCATTTTGTGGGTCCCGTGGCTGCAGGGGGGGCCACAGCATCCTCCCCCCAGGGCAGACTGCCTGGGTTTCAGACGCAAGGCTTGCTACAACGGTCCCTTCTCATCTCCACCCCGATGGAGATCTTCCTGCCAGAACTGCCTGAGCATTGCTCCTTGGCCACGCCAGAGCCATCGGCTTCTCTGCGCTGCTCCAGCTAGGAGCAATCCCATGGCTGCAGGGGGAAAAGACGTCCCCCGAGCAGCCCCAGGCTTTGCAGGAAGAGGGGTTCACCTTAAATCCCTCATCTTTTATGCCAGGAGAGAAACAACTCACACCTGAGCCAGCAAAGCTGCGTTTTCATACTCCCCTGCCTGCCGCCTGCAGCTGCCAGACACAAAAAGGATCACGGGCGGGCTCTGAGATCCGATTTCCAACCCGTCTTACTACGAGACTGAGATCCCAGATGTGCTACAATCCTGTATCATGGGGGTTGTCCTGGGGCTCCCATTCTTTCTTACAATTAATAATGGAATTATCACTTGGTCTGTGTTTTTTCTTGTACCTTCACAACAAAAAATGGGTCCAACACTGCTCCAGCCAAGAACGATGCACCTGTGGTGTAAGAAAAAGGGTCAAACATGCCAATAGCCTGGAAGAGCTCCCCAAATCAGGCCTGGGGGGCTCCGAAAGCCCCTGAGGGCAGTTGTAGGGGGGATGCGGAAGGTGCTTCTCGCTCTGGGATGACGCAGGAGGACAGGGCTGAGACAGCATCCCCAGGCCAAGGGGCTGGAGTGGGCTGGCAGGGCTCAACCTTCCCCACCAAACCAACCCACCCAAGTCAGGCTAAAAATAACCCCTGAGCAGCACTCAAAGCCTCCCCTCAGGGAGGGAAAACAGCTTCCCAGGAACAGGGTGGGTGTATTTCCCCGTAACCTTTCTGCGGGAGAAGGAAGCGGAGCGGGCGAGGGCTTGCAGCATCATTTTTGGCACAGCGGGAATTGTGCCGGCGGGGTCCTGGTCGCTAAGCATCCTGGTCGCCAGGCAACCCGCGGGAATCACGGGAGATGCTGCTCCTGCTTCCTTTCAGGAATGGGGGGGGGGGGAAGGAAAATAGAGGGTCGGGGGTAGAAACCCCCACTATGCGTGAGGCTGGGAGGGAGCTGGCACTGGACGTCGGCCGTGGGATGCGGCTGCCATCACCGCACCGAGATGCCCGCAAGCACAGACCCGTGCTCGTCCCTCCTCTCCCACCACTACCAAAACCATCCAGCCCCCAGCACCCTGGGTGCTTACACTAACTCCACTTACTGCCCTTCCCCTGCACCAACCGGGAATTTCAAGCTCCAGCCACTTCTCCGCAGCCTGGAAAAGCCCTTGGCCACGGTCACACTGTGCGGTGACAACCTCCCCGGGCAAAAAACGCCGAGCACCAGCTCGGAAGTCACCCCCGAGCCCTGCTTTGAAACTAATTTCCCTTTCCAAACTGCCAGGTTCCACTGCCAAGCCCTCTCAATATGCTTGGTAGGTTCATTAGCAGGTCCCACACCACCCATTATATTATCTATACTGTCCTCGATGGCTGCAGCATGCCTTTACAGCCGCCCCTCCAGTCGGGCTGCATTAGAGCTGCGCGGTCCCAGCACACTTGGCTGTGTTTGCAAAATGTGGGAAGTTTGCATTTCCCAGGGTAATACAGCTGAGTTTGGGGGAAATTAATTGCTGTCATTTAATTAGGCATTTTATTTTCTTGCTCGTCAATCATTTCTAGCGCGCGCTATCACACTGCCGCACAGGCTTACGCAAGACCGGCTCGCCAGCAAACTGCAAGTTTTTTACTCTCGGCAAAGTTTTCAGCCTTTTTCTCAGAAAGATGAACATTTTAAATATCATTTTAAAAAACAAAATAAGATAAATGACCCCCCGAGGTGCCTTCAACTCTCTGTCCTCCCGGCCTGAGCTGCAGATGCACCAGCTCAGGCCAAAACACGACATTTATTCCCCTTGAACTCCCCCAAACCGGGTGATTTCTCAACTTTTTTCAGTGCGAGGTCCTTAGTTTTTGACCTCGAGGTTTTCTTTTGGTTTGGGACCAAAAAAGGAGTGCAGGTCCCAGCAGGGGGAAAGGCAGCTTCCTTGCACGTCACCCTGTCTCTGCAGAGGCTCTCGCGATGGAGCAGAGCGGGCTGAGCATCCCGTGCTGTCTCTGCGAGGGGAAGGGTTTGGGGATGGCGGGGGATTTCCCATCTGAAATCCCTCGGTGGATCAGCCTTTGGAGATAAAACCAGGCAGCAAAATGCCCCGGTTTCTGCCAGGTGGAAATTCCCCGTTTGCTGGAAGCGGCCCCAGCAGGGCCCCATGGGGACAGGCCAGATCCTGGCAACACAGGCAGGTATTTTGCCTCTGGCTGTAGTGGCAGAGGGAGGTGAAGGCGATCCCCCTTCCTCCTCCTCCTCCTCCTCTGCCTGTGCCCTGCTGGGGGTCAGAGTAGGGAAGGGGTCCCAATCAGCCCCCCCCAGCCCTGCAGCCTGGCTCCCCCCGCCTGGCACCCAGCTCTAGCGCAGCAACAGCAACACCCGCCTGGAACGGGGGAAGGCAAAGCCCCCAGCTGCGGGGCCGGCAGAGCCGCTGGC
>JAYKAV010001742.1:430595-441351 GCA_035582835.1 Phoebastria nigripes
GTGGCGGGGTGTGCGACATGGCAAGGCGCGCAACGTGGCAGTGTGCAGCGTGGCTGGGCGTGCAACGTGGCAGGGTGCACAGTGTGGCCAGGTGTGCAACATGGCAAGGTGTGCGACAAGGCAGTGTGCAGCGTGGCTGGGCGTGCAGCGTGGCAGGGTGTGCAGTGTTGTGCAGTGTTGCACAGTGTGCAGCGTGGCAGGGTGTGCAGCAGCTTGCACAAGGCTCACAGGCAGAGCACCCCAGGCCATACTTGCTGGAGCCAACTTAGGACACAAGACTGGGGTCAGGTTGCCCGTGGCAAGCTCTTGCCTGTGGCAACACTCCTGCTGAGATGGAAGTCTATTGAACCTGCACAAATAATTGCATCGGGCTGAGAAGCCAAGCGGGGCAGGTACGGGGATAGCCTGCCAGGCAGGGGCGAGGGCAGGGGGCAGGCAGAGCTCTCCTGCACCAATTAACAGGGCCAAGATGCTGAAAACCTCCATGGAAATCACCTCCCTGGGGCAGGGCATCACCGTGCAACATTTCAGTCTAAGGAGCAAAGTGGACACTTTTAGGCCACTGTTTTCAAGTTCTCCCCGGGGATGAAATAACTCACACCCTAAAAATGTCCGGGTTTTTTTCCCAAGGGGAGCCCTGCTTGTGCCTTCACGTGGCTCTCTGCTCAGACAAGCCGTGGCCGCCGGGCCGCTCGGAGCAGCCGCTCACAGAGACGCTGCCTGCCCCCGAATCTGCAGCACTTCCTTCCCTCCGCGGTGCCTTTCTGCACAGCAGGGCCCAGTTCAGCCCAATTCACCAGCTAACCTGCCTTACTGGTGGTTACAGCCAGGGAGAAGCCTCCCCCAGCTGCTGGGTTTTTCCCTGCGGGAACGGGAGTTCTGCTGAAACTATTTTTTTAGCCATTTTTTAACACGAAACATAGCAAACTGCCCCAAAATGAAAAGCCCAACTGAGTCCTGCGAGGTTTCCCCAGGGGCTGACGGGAGCCGCATCTCCAACACGTCGTGTTCCTGTTCCCTCTTTGAAGCCACTTCCCCAAACAGAGCTGGGTGGCCTCGCTGCGATGCCACGGCAGCCACCGCCGCTGTCCCTCCCTGCCCCACGGGAGCTGCGGTCCAGCCAGCCAGCCCCATCCCAGGGGAAAACACAGCCAAGCCAGAGGGATTGCCACCCCTCGGGAGGATTTTCCGAGGGAAAAATCTAATTTTACCCCCATGGTTCCCCAGGGAAAGGTCTTCTGGGGATTTCTGGGCTGGGCATCCCGGGTTTTACCCCTCCTGCATGCCAGGATGCCTCAGTGGAGGAGACGTGGGTATCGCATGGGGTCTGCCACTGTGCAATTTGAAACACGAGCAAGGCTTTGCATGAAAGGTTCCCAGCTCCGTCTACCCCTCGTGAGTAATAACTCTGCCAGGGAAAAAGCAAAATGATTCAGACGCTGCTTGCCCAGCCCCCAGCGCCTGGAAGAGCCTTTATGCTGCATATTAATAATAGCTGAGCGCGAAGGCATGGAAACGCAGAGCGTGGGGACAGTGGCACTTGTCCCCATGCATGCCAGACCCGTGCGTGCCCTTGCACACGCGTGTGTGTGTCTCACTAGCATGTGCAAAGCATCGCTGGCAAAGGTGAGGGTGTGTTTCCCATGCACACACACTACCACACGCTCTGTGTGCATCCCTGCCCGTCCTTTGCAGACACCGCGGAGCGTGCAGCCCATGTCCCCTGCGGCTACTGCCCGCAGCGGCACTGCTGCCCCATGCCGCCCTCCACTTCCCTCTGCTCTCCAAAGCCCGCAGCTCTCCAGACACATGCAGCCTGCTCCCTTGCAGCTCTTCTCGCTCCGACTCTCACCTATGCCCTTGCAGGCAAGGCTGGGAGCTGTAAATCAGGGCTGCGGACCCGAACCCAAAGGATGATCTTCATCCCGATGCTGCCCTTCCCTGCCCGGCACTGGGAAGCTCACAGACACCTGGTTTCGGCTCCTGCTATGAGGATCTGTCACCTGCAGCCACGCAGAGGTGAACTCGCAGCATCCTCCCTGCCTTTGCCGCATGGCTGATGCCAGCAGAGCACTCAGAGACGATTCCCGATGGGACGGGGCTGTTCCTGGGGTGTTCCTGTACCCCAGCAAGCCCCGACGCCACCCCTTCCCCAGGGCTTCCTCCAGCACAAAGACAGCAAGGAGGGGTACGTGATGGATGCAATGGGACACTGCAGCTGGCTGTCCCCTCCTTGACAGACCGCAGGGCCCTGGTGGTCACCTTGTCTTGGAAATACCCCTGTGCTGGGCATGGTTTTGGGCCAAGACGGGGCCAGGGGGGCAGCAGGAAGACCCCTGCAGCAGCTCCCTACCCATGAAGCCCCCGGGAGACACCACACTCAGTCCCAGCCACCAGCACTGACCTCTCCCCACCTCCCTGCCCTAATGCCGGTGCCTTGTCCAGCACGGTCCCGCTGCCAGCATGGGGCATGCACCCAGCCTTCCCTGGCTGCTGCATGTCACCGGCTCTCTTCCACCTCCCTGGGCAGTCCCAGCCCTGTGCAGCACCTCCGAGACGCCCAAGTCCTTTCCGATCCCTGCCCAAGCGGTCAGACATCCCCTGGATGTCCACATCCCAGGGGATCCAGCGGTGAGGCCGCCCTTTCCAGCCGGGGGGATGCGGGGCAGATTTACGCTGGGTTAGGAGGAGCAGCGTGTCCTGGGGGAATCCTCCACGAGGACAATGCATCCCCAGCTGCTCCAAACCCCAGCAGAAAGCACATGGGGCTGTTGCATCAGCCCCCTGGACTGCAATGCTCCCATCTCCAGCTTTCCTCCCCCGTGTCCTCACGGGCGCCGTGCCGGGCCGGTGAGCGCAGGCAGGCATGTTCACCGGCAGGAACSGCCCCACCGTTGGGCAAACATTGACGCCGGCAGGAGATAGCAGAGCCCRGGCACCTCCCGATTGCCGGCTGCAGGGCGGGGAGCACCGGGGGAGGGCTGCGCCCTGCCCTCGTGCCCCCAAGCTCCCAAATACCCCGGCACCGCTGCCACACTGTGCAGGAAGGGCTAAGGAAGCAGGCAGGTGGCTGGATGGGCGCGTTGGGGAGGGGACCCCCACCACGGGCAGGGGTGCCCCTCTCCTGCACCCACCCGGGCTCCCACTGCCTGCCCTCCCTCGGCTCTCCCCGCTCCCCCCTGGCACCCAGGCGTCCCCCCGAAAGCGGGCAGAGACTCTCACCTTGGCGGGAGCTGCCTTCGCTGCCCCCCGGCCGGCCCCGCTCCTCGCCCCGGTGGCAGCGGGGGCAGGCGGTGGCGTCGCCGGCGGGGAGGGTTGGCCCGGTGGGTGCGTGTCCCGTGGGTTGGTAGTACCGGGGGTGAAACCACTCCTCCCCGCTGCCTGCTTCCGGAAAGGGCTCACCGGGGCTGGCGGGTGCTGCCAACGCCAAGGAGGAAGAAGAGGCAGGAGGCGAGGAAGGCCCAGGACCCCACACTTGCCCACCTAGCCTTCCCCACCTCAGTCCTGCAGGCGGGTTGGGGCAGGTCTTGGGATCAGCCGGGAATTTGGGCAGGGAGCCTGAGGCAGCCGGCGTTCAGGCTGGTCCCGCTCATACCTGGGAGGAGCTGGCAGGCTGCCCCTGGCGAGCCCCCGCCGCAGGGGTCCCCCCCGAAACTGCGGGTCCAGGGGACGCCCCAGCACCGCGGAAGAACCCGAGGCAGGAAGGAGGATGGTGCAAGAGCTGCCGGGGCCGACGTTTGCGGTCACGAGGCGGCCATCCAGCACCGCCACACCCCCAGGCCACAGCAACACCTCCCTACTTCTGGGGTGCACCAGGCCCCCCTTTAACTCTTGCTTTAATGATCCTCCGAGGACCCCCTCCATGGCTGGACATCGAGGCCGGCCACCCAGGCCCCCAGAAGACCTGACCCCAACCCCAGGGCTCTGTCGAAATGGTTTGGGCAGTGCTGGGGACGCCGAGGGCCCAGGGAAGAGCTGGAGGAGGAGGGGAGCAATGGGGTGCACCCTGTGCCCCCCACCTCACAGCATGCAGTGGGACAGCCACAATCCCGGGGGGCAGTGGAGGTGGTGGGGGGCACCCTCGTGCCAAGCGGGAATGGGGAAGCGGTGGGGCGAAGCTGGTCGGGTAGCTCCCCAAACCCCAGGCAAGAGCTTGCAGGGTCCCGGGGAGCTGCAGCCTGCCTGGGATCCCCCCGCCCATTGCTCAGCAGGTCCCTGCCAGGTCACCCCATCGATGGCTGCACCCCATCACGCAGCCCCATCACCGGCACAGCGGGATCCCTCCCTACGTGGGCATCCCCTGTCTTGGAGAGGTGTTCAGAGACAGGTCTCACCCTGTCTCCTTCCCATCCCTTCCTCCTCCACTCAGCGACCTCTCCTCCCCTGCTGCCCCCAAATTAACCCTCCCTCGAGCTGTGATGCCTGGGAGCAACTGGTGCTACACCAGGCACAACCTGGACACAGCCCCTTCCTGCTGGAAGACAGTCGGAGCATCCCTGCTCCGGCAGCCGGGCACGGAGGGGCAGCAGGACCTCCTTGCACCCCAAGAGATGGAGGGGAAGAGGCACAGAGACCAAAAAGCTTCTGGGCATGAGCAAGACCCTCTCAGGGACCAGGAGAGCTTCGGATGGACACGGGTCAACCACCATCACCCTCTTCCCAGCCCAGCCCAGCCGCCAGCGGTGCCCGGAACTCCCGCGGCAGCTCTCCCACGCACAGAAAGCAGCGCTGACAGCCTGCGCCCACTCTCCTGCCCGAAGCCAGCCAAGCTATTTAAACGCCTAAATACTGACAAAGGGATGGAGCTACCTCCGCATGCCTCGGGTGGGCTGGCATCTCCCAGCAAAGGGCAGGGGAAAGCATGGTGGGCAGCGGGGGCAGCTGGCAGGGCGAGAGAGACCACCGGCTCCGGGGAGCCTTCTGCTCGCTGCCGTGGCTCCATGGAGCCAGGGAGGTGCCTCAGCCCCCTGCACCCCTTTCCTCCGCACCCCTTTCCCTCTCCATCCCCTCGCCCTGGTCCCACCTCACCCCTGCACTCCCAAGGAGGTGCCTGGGTTCTACACAAGTTTGGGAGAGACCCTGCCACGCTGCTCCCGCGCCCTGGCCAGTACAGCCCCCAGGGAGCAGGGCAACCCTTTCCCCCTGCTAATCCCTACCAAAAATTAACCCAAGAGGCCCCCCCTGAGCCCCCAGCAGATTCAGCCCCGTGACTTACAGGAAAGCTGATTGAACAGCCTGCTGAGCCATCCCATGCTCCTGCACCGAGGGTGAGCTCGTAGCTACGAAACGCTCAAGAGAAACAGGTTTCCCCCCGCCTCCCCCCTTCCCCAAACCACCCTCTTCATTGGCACAGAGAGAAGCGATAAAATCTGACGGGATTTATTAATAGCACCTCTCCCATCACTAGGGAGCGGTGCTTCGGAAACGGCTTCGAGCATCCCAGCACGGGGCTGCTCGATGGAGAAAGGCACCAACTTACTTTTGCCAGGGAGCAGGGCCAGGACCGGAGGGTCGGGGGTGATGGAGGAGAACACCAGTTGCAGCTCCAGAGCCACCAGCAGATGTTTGAGGGCACCAAGAAGGAGCAGAAGAAGTTGCGTCACGCCGGAGTCGCGTAGAAGAAGCGGGGAGACGGTGCCAGAAGAGGCGGCTGGGGGTGTCCTTTGAGCCAGGAGGGTTGGATGGAGCTGTCCCCACTCACTCGAAGCGGGTAGAGGGATGCTGCATGTTATTGCTGCCACCTTGAGGCCAGCCAACCTGAGCCAGAGAAATACCCTCTGGCCCCCCACAGCACCCCAAGGAGTGTGGGGCTCTCCCCGGCCCCCACAACCTATAACAAGTTCCAGCACAGCAGTTATTTTATTATTTACTTTGATAATCAATCTTGTTTTCACTTTTAGGGGTGAGAAATCCTTTTCCCAAGTGGCTCAGGCCCCAAACCTCTGAAAACAGGAGGAATAAGGGCGGGTGGGTGTCTGCCACGGGCAGCGATGGGGAGACGCCAACCATGGCAGCGCAGGGTGCCAAGCCACGGGCAGGATGCCGGAGCAAGATTTGTGATGCTCGAGTGTTTTTTGGGAGCTGTCAGCAGGAGCCGGGACAAGTGCTAGCAATGCGGTGCACCCCGATAGGATCATCACCACCCGTGTGAGCACTTGGGGGTCCCCAGTGGGGGTGCTCCCCACCAGCACCCCATGTCTCCTCAGCCCCCGGGAGCAGTAGGATCAGGCCCTCAGGGTTGGAAGGGGATGGGGGGGGTCAGGCCCTGAGAGTTAGCAGGAAAGCACCCAATATGGGGCCGGATTTGCTCTTCTTTTGCCATCTGACGGTCCCTGGTGAGGAGACTGCTCGGCTCGCTGGAGCTCTTCCACCCATGACACCTCCAAAGGGGCCAAGCAGGCAGTGCAGAGGGCTGGTTGGGCTATCCTAGAAGACCATAGGGTCCTCCACAAATTATCTACTGACATATCCCTGCTCATTGACCCCAACTCAGCCCATGCCCACAGATCCTGTGCTGTCCTCCCTCGCCCAGCCCAGCCATCCCCCTCCTGGTGCCTTGGTCCAGCCACGATGGGTTGACTCAGCCCAGCAGAGCTGAGATCCTACCAGGGGCTTGGAGCAACCCCAAAGCCCTTCCCCGACACCCCCCTTTGGAGGATGCCTTTTGGTTCTGCCTGGCTCCTGTCCCAGGGAAAATAAGTGCCCTCTGAAAGGGGCTCCCAGGGGTCCAGGTTGGACATGAAGCAGCTGATGCAGACCTGGAGAGGCAGGACTGTGCCGGGGTGGGGGACCTGCTCCTCCAGCCCTGGGATGACGGTGATGGATGAGTCTGAGATGACCATGTCTGGCCACCTCGGGGCAGCAGGACAACCCTTTCTCCTCCACCCGGAGCTACTGGCGGTCACCACTGCAGGGTTGGAAGGGTGGTGGCCATGAAGCGCAGAGGAAGAGATCTCTGGCTTCAGCACACCCGGGCATCCGCCCGCCTCCGGGCTGTGAGAACTGGTGGCATTGCCTGTGCTGTTGCCATGGGGTTGCCATGGTATTTGTATCTGTGGTTGTCATGGAGACAGGAGGAGGCTGGGAGTCGGGGGCTGCTGCCAGGGCTGCCAGGATGTCCCCCAGGCCCCACACAGAGGAGTTACGGGCCTGACCGACCTGTGGTTCCCCAGGTCCTCCTTCTTGCCCTTCCTGAAGATAAGAGTGATGTTACTTTTCCATGGAATTGAACCTCCCTACTGGAGTCTGCTACAAGCGGCTCTGCTGGCTGCGTGTCCTCTCTCCTTCCTGGGTGGGTGGGACAGGAGCCAGGCAGAACTGAAAGGCATCCTCCAACGGGGGGTGTTCGGGAAGGGCTTTGGGGTTGCTCCAAGCCCCTGGCCAGATCTCAGCTCTGCTGGGCTGAGTGAACCCATTGTGGCTGGACCAAGACACCAGGAGGGGGATGGCTGGGCTGGGCTGGGCAAAGGATGTCCTGGGTGAACGCTTCCAGGATAGGGCATCCACAGCTTCTCTGGGCAACCTGTTCCCATGTCTCACCACCCTCATAAAGAACTTCTTCGTTATTGCCAATCTAAACCTACCCTCTTTCAGTTTAAAACCATTGCCCCTTGTCCTGTCACTACAGGCCCTGGTAAAAAGTCTTTCTCCACCTTTCTTATAAGCCCCCTTTATATATTGAAATATATAAAGACCACAATAAGGTCTCCCTGGAGCCTTCTCCAGGCTGAAAAACCCCAACTCTCTCAGCCTTTCTCTGTAGCAGAGGTGTTCCAGCTCTCTGACCATTTTCATAGCTGCCTCTGGACCCGCTCCAACAGGTCCATGTCTTTCTTATGCTGAGGACCCCAGAGCTGGATGCAGTACTGCAGGTGGGGTCTTACCACAGTGGAGTTGAGGGGCAGAATCACCTCCCTCAACCTGCTGGCCACGCTGCTTTTGATGAAGCCCCAGGATGCGGTCAGCTTTCTGGACTGAAAGCATACATTGCCAGCTCGCGTCCCATTTTTTGTCCACCAGTACTCCCAAGTCCTTCTCCGCAGGGCTGCTCTCCATCCCTTCATCCCCCAGCCTGTATTGATATGGGGGATCGCCCCGACCCCTGTGAAAGACCTTGCACTTGGCCTTGTTGAACTTCAGGTGGTTCACAGGGGCCCACTTCTCCAGGCTGTCTAGGTCCCTCTGGACGGCATCCCCTTCCTCTAGCTGATCAGCTGCACCACGCAGCTTGGTGTCATCTGCAAACTTGCTGAGGGTGTACTCAATCCCACTGTTTACGTCATTGATGAAGATACCAAACAATAGTGGTCCCAATACCAGGTGCCCAGGAGGGACACCACTTGTCACTGATCTCCATTTGGACATGGAGCCGTTGACCACAACTCTTTGGATGCAGCCATCCAGCCAATTCCTTATCCACCAAATCATCCATCCATCAAACCCGTATTTCTCCAATTTAGAGACAAGGATGTTGTGTGGGACCGTGTCAAAGGCCTTGCAGAAGTCAAGAGAAATGACATGACTTGCTCTTCCCTTATCCACCAATGCAGTCACTCCATTGTAAAAGGCCACCAGATTAGTCAGGCACAATTTGCCCTTGGTGAAGCCATGTTGGCTGTCTCTAACCAACTCCGTCTTCCATATGCCTTGATATGTTTTCCAGGAGGATCTCTTCCAYGATCTGACCGGGCACAGAGGTGAGTGGCTGGTAGTTCCCAGGGTCCTCCTTTTTACCGTTTAAAAATGGGTGCGATGTTTCCCTTTTTGCAGTCACTGGGGACTTCACCTGACTGCCAGGACTTTTCAAAGACGATGGAGAGTGGCTTAGCGACTATATCTGCCAGTTCCCTCAGCACCCTGGCGTGCACGTCTTCAGGTCCCATGGACTTGTGTATGTTCAGGTTCCTCAGGTGGTCTCAAAGCTGATCTTCTCCTGGGATGGGTGGGACTTCATTCCTCCAGTCCCTGCCTTGAGATTCAGGGAATTGAGAGAGGTGGGAAGAGCAATTGCCATTGAAAACTGAGGCAAAAAAGTGGTTGAGGACCTCAGCCCGCTGCAGGTCGGTTGTCACCAGATCCCCCATCTCATTTGTTGGGGGGGGGGGTACCATTTCTTTTGTCTTCATTTTCTAACTAACATACCTGTAGAAGCCCTTCTTCTTATTCTTCGCATCCCTTGCCAAATTGAGCTCCAGCTGTGCCTTAGCCTTCCTGATCCTATCCCTACGCTCCCGGGCAGTAGCCCCATATACTTCTCACRACGCATGCCCCTGCTTCCACTGCCCGTGCGTTTTTTGACCAGGAGGTCCCTACTCAGCCATGCTGGTCTCCTGCCTTCCTTGCCTGATTCCTTGCCCATGGCAATCGATAGTTCTTGTGCTCTAAGGAAAATGTCTTTAAAGAGCTTCCAGCTCTCTTCTGCTCCTTTATCCCTGAGGGCAGTTTCCCAGGGCATCCAATCCACCAGTTCCTTAAACAACCGAAAGTTCCCTTTGCTCAGGTTTTGGGTTTTGACTAGACTTTTCACGTGACCTGTATCCCTCCAGATCATGAATTCCACCAGGGCTTGATCACTGCAGCCCAGGCTGCCGCCAGTCTTGACGTCTCCAATAGGTTCCTCTGCGTTGGTGAGCCACAGGTCCAGTTTTGGGAGGGAGCAGTGAACAGGGGCCATTGCCCACCCAGCCAGGCCCCTGCTCTGGAGCCGCCCAGCCACCTCCGCTCGGGCACCGGGCCAGGGACCCTCCTGTCCCTGTAGCTCCAGTCACCCTTCCCCACRAGGGTCCTGGTTCCCTGGGCAGGGGCCCTCCTGGCTGAGGGCAGACACCCCGCACTAACCCGGGCCTTGCTTTCTGGGGGCAGGGGAGCTCTGCGGGGAAGAGCTGCTGGAGAGGCAGGAGGAAGGACCCGATAGGTGAGCAGCCCCCTCCCAGAGCTGCGCCGGGCTCCGCAGCGGCTCCCGGCCGGGAGACGCCATTGCAGCTGGAGCCCCCGCGATGGCTGCCCTTGCTCACTCTGCCTCTGCCTCCTCCCCCAGGAGCCTCCGACCCCTGGGAAGGTGTGGAGGAGCCTAGAGAGAGCCTGCAGGCAGGGTAAGGAGAGCCCTTCCCTGCAGGGAGGCAGCCCCCTCCGGGAGCCCCTGGCTGGGGAGCCCCCCTCGTGGGTCCCTCTGCCCCGTGCAGCTGCCCCCTCGCCCTGGGGAGGCTGMGGGTGGGCGAGAGCAGGATCCGGCACAGGGCCAGGGCCCGGGGTCAGCCCTGATCCCTGAGGAAGGGATGGGCTTGGGGGGCGAGGGAAGGGGGGATGGCTTGGGGAGGGCCACAGCAGCCCAGCCGGCATTTCCCCCCACAGGTGGGAGAAGCCCCGCGGAGGAGACGGGTGGGAAAGCAACTGCGGCGGGGAAGCAGCCTCTGCGAGGGAGCTCCCCTGGGAGACAGGAGACACGGCTCAAGGTGGAAACTTGCACGCTGACACCAGCTCAGAGCTCCTCAGCAACCAGCCCTCCATCAGCGACACGGAGGAGCTCGCCAGATCCCTGAYGGAGTCCCTGGACGTAACCCAAATCTGCCTCGACCTGCTGGGAATCCTGAAGGAAACTCAGGAAGGCGGCGCTCCAATGGAGTGCGAAGCCGTGAGGAAAGAATACCTCATCTGCCTGCGGTGCCATCGACGCCTCGTGGGCAGCTGCCCGCACGACAGCGAGCCCGCGGCAGAACAGGACCCGCACACGCTGGCTGCCTGCCTTCACAGCGCAGAC
>JAYKAV010001742.1:441617-468753 GCA_035582835.1 Phoebastria nigripes
AGGCATGGCTCACTGTCCTCGGGGCCCAGGGAACACCGGAGGGACAGATGAGACTGGCCAGGCAGGACGCAAGGGCTCCTCCTGCAAGGCGGGCATCGRCCCCATGCAGCGATGCCAGCAGTGCAGACCTGCAGCCAGCTGGGCAGGAGGAGGCTCTCCCCACCGCGGTCCCCACGTGGCCCCTGCCCCCATGGGCACAGCCCCCCTCCCCTGAGGCCCCGCACYGGGTGCAGGGAGTTGGGATGGAGCCCCTGCCCTGGGTGGGCTACGAGGGCCTGGGGCAGGGGCTCAGCCTGCAGCGCATCCGCCAGTCCTGGTCCCAGCTGAAGGACAGCGTGCGGAGGAGCTTCAGGGCCGAGTGGGACTGGTTGTGGGGAGTAGGGAGCTCGGCACCCAACGGCACCGCGGAAGAGGAGGAGACGCTGCCATTCGATCTGCGGTTTAAGGTCAACGCGCCCTTCCACGCCAYGGCAGGATCCGGCAGGGACCACGGTGCCTGGAAGAGGCCAAGGGAGGTCTGTATCCCGCGGGRCTTGCGRAGGGCAAGGGTAAATGCCAGGGATGCCCCGGGGATGCCCGCTGCTCACACACCCCGAAGCCCCTTCGCTCAGAGCTGCTGTTTGGACCCCAGGRCCCCCCTCTGCCCCCAGCCGGGGCCTCTGAGGGGCCTCCCTGCCCCGGGGGTTCCTSCTCGGGRATGAATGGAGCCCTGGGGTCCCTCTTCACCTCCTCTCTCTCTTCTAGGGTGGCCAAGAAGAGACTACCCCCAGTGCAGCCTGCAGACAACGGGGAGAAGTGACTGGGGCTTCCCTGCCCAGAGGCAGCCCCTCAGTCCCGCTGGTGGCTGCCCCAAGACCTGCAGAAGTATGGGGCGAGGCCCTGCCAGCCCCGCCATCAACTGCACCGTGCACGTGGACACGCGTCTGTTTTGGGGCCGGCCAGACGGTGGACCTCAGCGAGGAACTCCACGAGCTGCTGGACTACGACAGACCCCCCRACAAGGACAGCCCGGGGCACGTCCATCCTTCACGTGCCACCGGCACCAGCGGCTGCAGGACCTTGCTGTCTGCCTGCCCCCGTCCTGCCCAGAGGGGAGGCAGAGCCCAGACTGGTTTGGTCCCCATGCAGCCATGRCACCGAGGACAAGAGGAGCCCTCAAGCGCCTCGTGCTCTGCTGGGATGGAGCAAAGAGCCGCCCRTCATCTCTGGAGGCCTCCAGCAGCAGAGAACCCCAGAGAGCAGCCGTGAGCCCTCTCCCCAGGAACGCAAGACCTTGGTGGAGAACTCGGYGGTGAAACTAAGCCTGAATCAGCATAAAACAGTGTTATCCTTAAAACATCCCCGAGAGCGCTTCATTTATTGAATGAACGTGGAGGGGCAGTGACCTCCAGGGCCATGAGGGTGTCAGGGACAGTGCTGGCAGGGGGGACAGGCGTTGGGGCCGCTCTGTGCCTCRTCCCCACCCYGRGGGGGCTGGCGTGTCCCCAGCTGCTCCATGCCAGGTCCCTGCTTCGTCCCTGTTTCTGAATGTCCCTCCAACGAGCCTCTCGGACACAAGGGGAGGCCCAGCAGTGCAGCGCAGAGGACACAGGACCCCAGCACTATCTCACAGTGCCCCCGTGGCCGTTTTTCAGCRCCAAGAATTCGTCCCTGACCCCCCCTTTTTCGCTCCTTCCCCTTGGGGCCCGGCCCGCGGCCACCCCCGCCTCAGCGCAGCTGCCGCGCAGCAACGGCCGCGGGGAGCGGGAAGGTGCAGTGCGCACGCGCGGTTGTGCCGTTGCTGGGCGAGGCGGAGTCGCAGAGCCGCGGGAGGGGCTGCGAGGCGCATGCGCTGTGTTGCCGTTGCTAGGCGACGGCGGGACGCTCCAGCCGTGGCGCGCCTGCGCGGTAGCTGCCTCTCCGGGCGAGACGGGGCTGCATGAGCCGGGGAGCGGGCGCGGAGGGGGCGGCGGCGGCGGCGGGCTGGCGGGCCCCGGCCCCGGCCCCGGCCCTCAGCGACCCCGGCCCCGGCCCCGAGGAGCGCATCGCCGCCCGCCGCCGCCGCATCGCTGCCCGCCTGGATGCCAAGCGCCGGTGAGAAACGGGGCTCGTYCCCCCCCTGCCCCGGTTGCAGCGGCCTGCACCCCCAGCCGGCTCCCCTTAAATCCGAACCGGATCCAGGTCCCTCCCTGCCCCAAACCGGCACCAAGTCCTGCACCTTCTCCCCAAACCCCATGTCTGGTCACAGATGATCTCTTCCCCAAACTGGCGCTGGAGTCGATGCCCCCACCCCCAAACCAGTGCCAGTTCCTGATCCCTCACCTCAAACTGGCACCCAGTCCTGACCCCCCACCCAGGATCAGCACAGGCTCAGAGACTGTCCCCAGGGCTCAGAACATCCCCTGCCCCACACCGGCTCTGGGGCCTGGACCCCTACCAGGAACTGTGAGAGGGCAGGGACCCAACGTGGCCTTGCCAGCCTTCATGGGACCCAGGACCTCTCCCCAAACTGGGGAGACCCAGGGACCACCCTCCCAATCCCAGCTCAGCCCAAAGTCAAGGACATCCCAGTCCTGTCCCCAGCCCAGCACTGGGGCAGCGATACCTCCSTTCCCCAAGATATTGCCCTGCCGTGGACCCTCTGACCCCTAAACAAAATCAGCACCAGGCCAGTGGCCTCCTGGTTCAGGCCAATGTTGTTGCCAAAACTGGGACTCACCAGCAATGGGGCACACCTTTCCCCAAAGCAGGACTGAACTGGGGGCCTCTCCCAAGCCTTAGAGACCCCTCCAGGCTGGGTGGGATCAGACCATGAAGTGGCAGTACCCTGCCACCCTCTCCTGAGCTGGGGCTGGGTCAGGCTCCCGTCTTCCCCCAGCCTGGGGAAAACTGTGGCAGTAACCACCATCTCCTCTCCAAACTGAGAGTAAACCACAACAAGGTGCCTGTGGATCCCGTTACCAAACCACGGGACCAAACCGTACCTAGGTCAGTAACATCCACTCCCACCCAAACAGGCTTGTTTTCTCCTTCCTGATCCCAGAGCCTTCCCTTTACGTTAGACTGATCCCAAGGAATTAGCGTGGGATCAGTGCCAACCCTGAAATGGCTCCAGACAGAAGCTGGTTGTCTTCATGGCCAAGCAAGGGTCCCCCACAGCCACCCAAGGGCTGCCCCCAGACAGCCTCTGCCCTCTGCCCTCCTCCCCCTGGGAAGCAAACAGGGGCTGAGCCCCCCCAGACCCGTGCTGCAGGAGTAACCAGCCCTGGGCTGCACTCCCAGCTCCAGAAAGGGAAGCCCGGATCCCGTTTTCCCTTGGGGAGGCTGTCCCACCCTTTCCTGCCTCTTTTCTGCATCTGTGGGGACCTCCTGGCCTGGGACTAAACCTGCCGAGGGGAAGAGAGAGCGAAGTGTGCTGTGCTGAACCATGCAGTCTGGGTTGGGATCCCAGATCCAAGGCCAGCTCTGAGCATTAGGAAGATGGTGTGGTGCAAAATGTTTTGTCTTTTCGCCTTTTCTGCCCAGGGAGGCCCTTGGAGAAGATGCAGAACCGAAGGTGGCTGAGGAGGAGGAAGAGCAGAGAAGGAGCCATAAGCAGATTGAGGAGAGCAGGCAGGTGCGGCAGTAGAACAGGAAGGTCCTCTTGGGTCCCTGACCTCTAGACATTT
Organism: Phoebastria nigripes; assembly: GCA_035582835.1. NCBI lineage: Eukaryota > Metazoa > Chordata > Aves > Procellariiformes > Diomedeidae > Phoebastria > Phoebastria nigripes. Next base: position 445,265 of record JAYKAV010001742.1, read on the forward strand.
GGCTTTACTCTCCTTTTAGCTTTGTGTGGTGCTTAGTGTCACACAGCAGCATTTATGTGAGAAGAAGCAGGGACAGAAACTTCTCAGGACTGGGTGGGGGATGATTCTTGGGCTAGATCCTGGGGATATGATTTCCCTGTGACAAACAGCCCATGGATTGGAAGGATCTGGGACTGACACCATGCATTCAAACCCCAACCCAAACCCCTACCCCCATCCCCACAAGCAGGGAAAGCAAAACAAGAAGGTGCTCTGAGCACATTCCTCTTGGTGCTGATGGCCTASAGGGCCTTCCAGGAGAGGGAGGACCCATGGGTGCATTGCAGTCCTTGCAGTGCTCATCAAACCCTGCCATAGCATGGGAAGTCAGGGCTTATGGGTCCACATACGCACCTCAGCATGGGGATAGGAGCCAGACCCTGGACAGGCATAGTGAGAGTTGCTCCAGGATCCCTTCCTCCAGAGCTCGGGTCTCCGGGTGTGAGATGTGTACCACCTACTCCACAGAGGCTGGCCAAGCTGCTCTTTGATGCCACACAGATGGTGACAAATATCCAGGTGGCTGCTGACTTGAGGGAAACGCAGAGGAGGGCAGAGGAGGCAGAGCTGAAGCTGCAGAGGTAAGAGACTGCGTGGGGGGTCTGCACTGCTGGGAAGGAGCAGTGCAGATGTTGGTGCAGCTTTCCGAGGACATCCTAACCCTGGTCATCCAGGAACACTTAGCAGTTAGGGCAACACTGAATTTATGTTCAAAAGGAAAATTCAGGCACACAAAGAGCCTCCAGGTCCCACCTGCCACAGCTGGATCTTTATAGAGCTCTGCAGGTCAAGGCTGATGGCTTCCCCAGGTGGCACTGGAGTACTACGGACTGTCTGGTTACCAGTCTCCTCCAGACCTATCACATCTTCAGCTCCAGAGTGTGAGAAATGCAGCTGGTTCTCAGCTTTTCACCAGGAGTCTGTACCACATATACTTGTGGTCTCCTTGCTTGAGAAGCACAGGCACAGCTGCCCCTGCTTCTGGGTTGCCGAGCAGCTCTCCTGAGCCTGGAGGTAACACCATGGTGGAGAACGTGCCACCTTGTGCTAAGAGGTGGCTCAGTAAATGGCCTGTTTCCAGAGGTTGCCCTCCAGTCATGGAGATAGGTGTAGTTATTAGCCATACCATGGGAATGCACTGGGACGGCCACATCAGGCTGTGTGTGAGGAGTGGGAGGAACGTGAGGCTGTGCTAATTTGAGAAATTGGATATTAAGGTCTTTGCAGTGAGAGTTGTCAGATGCTGGGTCAGGGGCCCCTGATGTTGTAGAGATCCTCCTCCTTGGAGATACTCAGCACATGCCTGGACGAGGCCCTGCACAACCTGCTCTGACATTGAAGTTAATCCTGCTGTGACCGGGAGCTGGTGATTTCCCGAAGCCCTTCCAGCCTCGATTATTCTCTGATCCTCTCTGTGTGCCTTCCTGAGCAAACCTGCCCTGCTTCACCAAAGGAGCTCGGCAGTCTCCAAGGGACTAGCTCTTTCAGCCCTGTCCCCAGGACTTGGAGATCAGCTAGGAAACACTGAGTCCTTGCTCCTACTGCCTTTGGAGGGCACTGTAGGAACATTTTATGGGAGGCTGGCTGTAGCAAGACCCGTGTCCCTTGCTCAGATGGTTTCCCAGTGGGAATCTCATTAAGGAACCAGGTGCTGTGTCCAGGAACTGCCCGTAGAGCAGGTTTGGAGGTGGCAAAGGTGGTGGCCGCTGTTCAGCCTGAGCCAAGGGCCATCCCCAGTGCATGTTGGACGGTGCCTGCCTCTGGAAGAGGAAAGAGTTTTGTAATATGGACGTGGGCTGTTCAGTGCCATTTGGCTTTAGCTGGAGTATGGTCTCTGGACAGTTTGACTCCCAAGTCCAGATGTAGCTGGGAGGATGTTTGGCACTGCTTGCCCATCACCTCTTGCCCAGAGACAGCTTGCTTGGCAGAAGGACTAGTGCTCCTTGCAAAGGTGACTGCTGCTTGAGCTGAGCTCTTTAGTCTTTTCTCCTCCAGGTAAGAGGCTGTTAGAGCACTGGGCAAGGGCAGAGCTGGGGAAACACCTGTCTGAAGAGAAGAGCCTGCAGGATGCCAGCTCTGCCCTTGTGTGATGCTCTAACAAGCACTTGCCAGAAAGCTGCTGCTCCACTGATATCTTGATGCCACTTTGAATTCAAACTGGGTTATGCAGGAAAGTGCTCCTGCAGTGGGCCACTGAACCACGTCTGAAGCACTTGCTGCCCTGCCCCAGCTCCCCGTTTGCCATCTGCTCCTTGCTGCCTGCAGGGTGGAGAAGMTGGAGAATGAAGCCAAGTCTAGCACATGCAAGTTTGAGGAGATCACCTCCAAGTGGGCCTTGGCCAAGGAGATGACAATCCCACAGGAGCTGTGGCAGCTGCTGAATCAACAGCAGCAGCAGTGCGAGCTGCTTCTGGAGGAGAAGAACAAGCTCATCGGTGACCTGCAGCAGGTAGCGTGGGGACCAGGCAGGGACAACCAGGAAGGACAGGGGGGTTCAAGCTCTGGAGGAGGCTGTTCTAAAGCAACAGTCATCCCTGTCTGGCTCTTCAGTCATCCCTCTGTCTGGACCTTCAATTCACGAGTACATTGCAGAGATCCATGTAGCGTCAGTTAGTCCGGGTCAAAACTGTGCCAGGAGGTGCAGTGCCAGTGTCCCAATGTGGTCGATGAGATCAGGTGCCCTGGCAGTGTTCAGTGTACAAGGACAGACACACAGGACACTGGTAGCAGTAAGACAAACTGGCAGGTCCCAGATTGCACAGTAAAAAACAAGGCAAATGAGCAGAGAGGGGGAGTGTGTTTGTAGAGGGAAGAAAGCCTTCCCCACAGCAGGTTCCCCGGCCCCGAGGGAAGGAGTGGTGTGTCTGCAGGCATGTCACCTCCCACTCCATCTCACCTGGACCTTTTGGCAGCGATGATCTATCTCTCCTCCCATCTTCCCTCTTAACTACCCCCTGACTTTCTGGCTCTTTGCTCTCATCACCTCTTCTCCTTTGGAAAAGGCAGCATCTGAGTCTTACCCTCTCAGTTAGCCCCTGAGGATTCCCGGTCAAACACTTCTCTCTGATTTTAGCATCTGCTCTCCTCCTCCAGGAGCTGAAAAACAAAGACGAGCAATACGTGCAGGCCATTAAGAAGCAGTCGGATGATGTCCACCTGCTTTTGGAGAGAATGGAGGAACAGATCAGGATCATGCTGAAAACTTACCGTCACAAACTCCTACAGATTGAGGTAGCCAGTTCATATGGTGGAGGAAGAGTCCAGTGAGAAAACCTGCAGCCACTTGCTTCTCCATATCTATGGCAAAAAGGCYTCAGGCTCATTGCACTGGCTGGGCTGACTACTGTCTAGAGCAGCAGGGCTGATGTCTTGGTGAATGAGGCTGAAATCTGGCCAAGCAAGAGCACTGAATAGTGCTGAGTGCTGAGGGGCTCGTTTATACCATGTTGTGAATGACTGTGCTTCAGTGCAGAGCAACTCAGTAGCATGTGAAAGCTGTTGCTGCTTGATGGCTGATTATTCATCTCTCTAAAAGCCAGAAAGGACCATTGTGGTTCTTTAGCCTTACCTTCTGCAGAGCACAAAGTCCCACCTCGTGGATCAAACCTGCATTTGTTGCTGAGTGAGGGCATCTCTCCCCATTTAATGTCTTGTTAGGTGAAATCAGGTAGCCGTCTGACCAAGCTCCACTGCTAATCTTCAAGCAGTGATTTCCAGTGAACTCACAGAGCTACCCACCACCAAGAGCATCCCTCCCAGCTCTGGGTGGCTGATAGCAGCAGTCCCCGTGGGGTCGCAATGTGAGGTCTCTGCCAGTGGGGTCCTGGCGTGGAGAGGAGAGATAAGGCCAGTGTGTGTTCATCAGACAGTGGCACCAGTCTGCAGCCAATCCTCTCCTGGAGGCTGCTGGCCTGGACTAGTGTAAAGTTGGTAATGAGAGGTGCCAACGCGATGGTGAAGGGCTCTGTCTCCTTCACAGAAAGCTTTTGAGCTCGAACGGCGAGAGCTGCTGGACAACAACAGGAAGAAGTGGGAGGAAGCCATCCAAGCTCACAACGCACAGGAGGTAAGGTCCATGTAAAATTATAGAATCATAGAATCATTTAGGTTGGAAAAGACCCTTAAGATCATCGAGTCCAACCGTTAACCTAGCACTGCCAAGTCCACCACTAAACCATGTCCCTAAGCACCACATCTACACCTCTTTTAAATACCTCCAGGGATGGTGACTCAACCACTTCCCTGGGCAGCCTGTTCCAATGCTTCACAACCCTTTCGGTGAAGAAACTTTTCCTAATATCCAACTAAACCTCCACTGGTGCAACTTGAAGACATTTCCTCTTGTCTTATTGCTTGTTACTTGGGGGAAGAGACCGACCCCCACCTGGCTACAACCTCCTTTCAGGTAGTTGTAGAGAGCAATAAGGTCTCCCCTGAGCCTCCTTTTCTCCAGGCTAAACAACCCCGGTTCCCTCAGCCACTCCCCATAGGACTTGTGCTCTAGACCTTTCACCAGCTTCGTTGCTCTTCTTTGGACGTGCTCCAGCACCTCAATGTCTTTCTTGTAGTGGGGGCCAAAGGCTGCCAGGACCAGTGCTGCTCTCCAGCACTGGGCTGCCTTGAAAGAAACGTGTGCATGAAGGCAGCTGGTTCCTCAGGAGCGTGGGGGGCAAAGGGGCAGTATTTCAGCCTGCTCTGCAGGGGAATTATCCATGCATGACCTTGCTTTGGGCTAGCCAAAGGAGCTGTGATCGTGGGAGGAAGCTTTCACCATTGATGGATGATGTTCTCCTTTTGCCCGTAGCTGGAATACCTGCATGCCCGTATGAGGAAGGTGGAAGAATTTGAGAAACAGCTGAATCAGCTGCGGGTGGAGGATGAGGAGGAGTATAACAGCATGAAGATCCAGCTGGAGAACGATGTGCAGGTACAGAAAAGGCTGGCATGTGCCATGTGGAGAGGCAGTGGAGTGGAACTCCCTGGGCTTTTCTGTGTGTAGCTGGCTCTGTGGGGCAGCTAGATGGTATGAAAGCTGCAGCTGGTATCTGGTCATCTCAGCTCTTCAGCATGCACAGTCCAGCTCCATGTCAACAGGGTGATGGAGCTGTTGTCTCCTCTCCATGGGTCCTACACTGCAGTGTCCATCTGCCATTGGCTCTCAGAGGTCTGTAGCGCATGAACTGTAGCTCTAGGACGTATGAAGCACCTGGGAAGATCGAAGGGTTTGCTACTTCTGGCATCATGATTGGTAGGAGGGTCAAATAGTGTGAGTGTCCTGACACCAGATCATTTCAGATCAACCTAATTTCTTCCTTTGTCAGGGTCCTTGTCCTAGGAGGTGTGAGCTTTTTCCTCTGACATCTAGCCATAGACCCATGATTTCTCTAATGCCCATGAAGTCCACTTGGTGTGAGAACTATCATGAGTTTGCCCTTACTCAGGTACGAGGGCATGCAGTGGAAGAGTACAGCCCTAGCACACCGCTGGCTGAACAAGCCCCAGGGGCTCTCACTGCAGATCCAAACTTCGTAGCCGTGGCTTCCCTGAGATACAGATACCTGCTAATCCACTGCATTCTCTGCGAGCAGCGGTGTCTACAAAGCAGTGCATCTGTGACTCTCTGCAATCCTGCTGATTGCCTGGACGGCAGCCCCGGCGTTGGTCCTAAGGCTGTCAGGTTTGGCTTTGCCCAGCATCATTCAGCCTCCTCTGCTCAGCAGAGAGCCCTGCCGCTCCTGACACCTTCCCTGCTAGTTGTCGTGTGTTGCTTCCCTGGCTGCATGGTAGAAATGGGACACGTTGCATTTGGACTTTAGAAAGGCTCACTGTTTGTCCCGTGGGATGTCCTCCTAGGAAGCCCAGGGAAATACAGGCTAGGGCCAATGTCTAGAAGGTTTTGCACAACTTCAGGTGAAATATTACTGCTGTAAGGTCCCTGTCAGCCTGAAAGGGCATGTCCAGGGAGGGCAGCCCTGACTTTGCGGTTTCTTTGCCTTCATATTGATAACCTGGAAGGTGACACAGTGTGTGTAACGTTCGCAGATGGCTCTGAGCCTTTTGGGGAGGGAGGCAGCAGCATGCTGGAGATCAAGGTTCACTGATGGCAATGTGGGGCTGTCGTAAAAATGCACCTGCTGCCTTTAGCTGTAGTTCTGGGAGGGTTTATATATAAGGCAGGGGTGGTAATTATTCCTCTCTACTTTATACCTATGTGTCCTTGTCCAGGTTTGGCAACATGCTTGGGAACAGGGGAGAGAGTCTAGAACAGACCAAGTAGACAAATGACCCCTAAGAAAAGGTTGAAAGGCTGGGGCTGCTTAGACCAGGGAAGAGATTTCTGTAGGGAGGTGATAAGTCTACAAATATGCGGAATTATGTATGATGGAGGAGGAGAATGACTTCTTCTCTGTGTCCACTGAAGATGCAAGAAAAAAAATCATGGGGTTGAGTTTTGGTAGGGAAGATTTAAATTGGCATTCAGATTTAGGGTTGAAATTTCAAGCTAGGAAAGCCTAGAAATGGCAAGGACTTGCTTGATGGATAGCTAGAGTGACTGTGTCCTTTGCTGCTCTTTGATGCAGGGTTTTAGGAACAGCTTAAATCAACTTCTGCTGGGGCTGATTTGGTGAAGTTGTTCTCTCTGTGGGGCAGAGGGATGAAGTAGATGTCCTCCCAGTTCCCTTTAGCACTGCAGTTGTGTAACTCTATAGCACAGGCTTCACCCTTCCAGTGCAGGGACAATAAGAAAAGAGAAGTTGGAAACACCTATTTTCCTGATTAATTATGATATCGTTGTCCTGACGTATCTCTGAAGCAGGAGCTTAGCCAAGACCTAAAGACAAAGTCTATGGTTTTGGGGGTTCTTGAGTACTCCCCAGTTTCACTAGATGGGAATCAGCATTTTAAATATGGGGTTTGGGCCATGGCTTTCCTCCATCTGCTGTAAGGAGAAGGTCCCTTGGCCCTGCTGGGATTTACCTCCATCTTTTCTTCAGCCAAGCTTTGATCCTAGCCGGGTGGAACTGCTTCTGGGTGTCTTCCCAGGTTGTTTGTACACTCCCTGTTGTATGTAGGGCTACCCAGGAGAGCTCTGAGCCAGCTAACCCAGGTACCAGTGTCTTCCCTGCTTCTAGCCTACAGCTCAGGACTCTTTACCTGCCCTCAGAGATCCCCCTGGGCTGAGAGCAAGCCTGAGTCCCTGATGGAGACCCCGCTGGGTCTCTCTGCTGTGCAGACTGCTGTGCACAACCGAGCCTGTAGCTGATGCTGTAATTTGGGGCCATGTAGCAGCTTAATTCCAATCACTTCCTACCATGGAAGAAGTCTTCATAGGCCTCCCCAGTAAAGCGCTGTATTATGAGATTTTTCAGCATCAGATTTCTGCCTCCTCTTGCACATGGAAGACACTTATATACTAATGAATTAAACCATGCCAGGCCCAGACACTGCCTCTCACCCATCCATGCAGTCACGCTGCCTGCTCCTGGAGTTTTCATGCGTCCCCCTGAGCTCTCTTCCAAATGAGCTGTAGGGCTGGCAGAGAGCAGCGATCATCAGTAGGGTGTGATGCCTTCCAGCCCAGAGCAGCAGCCCCAGGAGACTGGGGCAATCAGCCCGGGAAGCGGCTCTTCCTTTCCATCAGCTGTCGAGCAAACAGGGGGCTGGGAAGCTGAGAGAGATGTCTCCATTGCAGCTGTGGAGCAAAGGGGAGAACTCGCTGCCTCTCTCCTGTCCCCCAGGCCATGCAGCAAGATGCTGCCGTCACAAATGCTTCAGTTATTTGTTTTGTTCTGCTTTGCTTAAGACCTGGAGTTTGTGTGGTCATTCTTCCTGTGTGTCCCTTTCTCCAGCTCGCCAAGTAACTTCTGAGCCTCTTGGTTAATTCAGAGACATGCAATTCCTAAAACTGACATGAAAATCAGCAGCTAGATTGAGGAGAGAGGCCTACGTTAGTGCCCCACTGCGTGAAAGTTGGGTACAACTTCAGTCCGTTCTCCCTTCCCCAGACATGGCCCCATAGCGTGTACTTATGGACAACCAGCATCTCCATCACTCACCCATGAGTGATGCCATGTGGCCAGGGATTAGCTGGGGAAATGTGCATGGGAAGATGGGCTTTGGAGATGCAAGATCAGTAGGATCCAGGCTTCAGTGGGGCCTTTGCTCATGGCACGGCTTGTTTTCATTGTATTTTGAAATGCCAGAACCTGGAGAGGCAGCTCCAGCAGATGAAAGCCGTTTATCAGCTGAACCAGGAGAAGCTGGAGTACAACCTTCAGGTGCTTAAGAAGCAGGATGAGGAGAACACCATCATCAGATCCCAGCAGAAGAGGAAGCTCAACCGGTAAAAATCCATCTCTGGAAGATGGGCTCTGCCTTACCTGCCGTCACCTTCCATATACCATTTTTTGTGGAGACCATCACCTAGCACAGGCCAATGAGCTTTGTCCCAGCCCATCCCTGGGCAGGGGCAGGGGTTAGCCCAGGGCAGGGCCATCCCCAGAGCACTTTGAATAGGCTGGCCATGGCCAACCTGTGCCAGCTGCATCAGGGTCAGTCAGGCCTTGGCACTGAGTCGTCACTAGTAGATAAGCAGCCCCAAGTCCCAAAGCCTTCATATAAGCTGGGAATGCCCGAAGGTGCCTCTTCGGGGATGCCCAGCTTTGCTGTCCCTCCCCAGGCTCCACAGCTTGCTCAATAACCTGAGAACAAAACTGGCCAAACAAGAGAAGCAGTTCAGAGAGGAGAACCAGAGCCTGGCAGCCGACTGCGAGCGCATCACGGGGCAGTGCAAGGAGGTGCAGAGGAGGATCAGGTGGGCTGTGTGTGGGCATCCACCTGTGATGAGGCCTCGGAGCACCTAAGTGAGGTGCAGGGGGAGCTGATTCATCGTTTCGGGGCATGGAGCCTCCTCCCATGGGCCATGTCCCTTCTGCACAGGCACTTTGCTGTCAGTGATGCTGAGAAGTTCATGGAGGTCTGGCTTATGAACGAGGAGGAAGCCAAAGGGCTGATGTGGAAAGCCCTTGATGCAGATCGCATCATTCACACCCAGCAACTGGGGCTGCCCTGGGAAGAGCCTCATTACTGGTTCCTGAACAACGTCGGCCCTCTTGGGCATTACAAGGCAAAGAGGATGGCGACCAAGCTGGCTGCAGAGGTCCTGACAGGTGGGATGCACAGTGCTCTTGTCACCCTTGTGGCACTGGGAGACCCTCACCTTCCTCCGTGACAGCCCCTTCTGTCACTCCTGTCCTTGCCATTGCAAGGTGGGATCTTACAGGGGTGACATTGCGAGCCCAGGCAGCGGTTGTCCCCAGCCCTGAGCTGGCTCATGGCAAGCCAGCTTGAGGATCTTTGCACTGTACTTTGCCCAGTGCTCCCAGTTCCAGACAAGCTGACCAAGAGCCAGCTCATGTCCCAAGATCTTTGAGGTGCTTTCCAGGTCGCAGGGAACAATTGTGATTTCCCTGGTGACTCCTGCAGTGATGTGATTGGGGAGCACAGTCAACGCACAAAGGCTTTTTCTCACCCTTCTTTCTCCATGTTTCAGAGAGCCGCTCTGGGGGACAGGAGGAGGAGGGGAGAGAGAAGAAGGAAGAAGTGGGTAGTGGAGAAGGAGGAAAAGAAAACACAGCAAAGGTTGAGGATAGAGTCACACCTCTGCGAAATATCTCCAAGAAGACTGCCAAGAGGATCCTGGAGCTCCTGAGTGATGAGTCGGTGCGTGACGATATAGCACATGCCTTGATCAGGGAGCAAGCATGCTATCCCCTGGTTGCTTCAGCTTGTAGTGGATCTCTTCCGAGCTCCACAACTTGGAGTGAAGGTTTCTGCATGGCACTGCCTCGCTATCCCAAGCAGCCTGTTGTCAGAGAGCTGCTGCAGGGGCTGGGAGAGGATCTCCAAGTCTTTCCACTGCGTGTGGCACATATATGATGCTAATAAAAGGCACAGCCCCGTTGCCCAAATCCACAGCTCCCCAGGCCAGAATACGCACGGGCAAACCTGCTGCATCTAATGCTCCAGGCTGTTCCCCGTCTCTGGGGACAGTCAGCAAGAACTTCAGATCATGAGGTCCTTTTGGCATCACTGTGCTGATAACTCTATCTTCCCTGTCTGCTGGGTGGCTATTCCAGAGCCTCCTGGCCCTGCCAGCCTCACGCTGCCCAGCCGCTGCCCACCCTCCCCGCTCAGCCTACTGTCGCAGGATGGCACAGCCATAGCATGGCATGGGCTGGCTTCTGGGCAGGGACAGAGACGCTTGCTATTTCTGTGCACCTTCTTCTCTGTGTGTCTCCCAAGGGTTTCCTCATTGAGAGCAAGCTGCTGAGGCCGCTGCACACGCTGGGGAGGCACGAGCGCACCCTCATGAAGCTCGACTCCATCTTTGCRGTGAGTTGTGGCTTGGCCCGTCAGGGGCTGCAGGGAAGGCTGGCCGTCACCAGGGAAAGCTCTCTGCCCCGTGTCCRCGTGGCGTAGGACTAAGCTGCCCCAGGGAGGTCTGGCTGGGCTGCTGGGGGGACTCTGAGGCAGCAAGGGGAGAGGAGCACTGCGAGAGGGTGTGAAGCACTGTGGCCAGACACTTCTCAGCTCGAGGCCGTCCTGCTGATGAATTTAACAACATCTCCAGGGCCCCTCCTGCCTGTTCTCAGACTCTCCCATCCACAGATACCCCCAGCTGTCCCACTCTAACCACTTCTTACCACCCACTCCTGCCTTGCGTGGCATTGCTAGAGGGGCACCCTCTGCTCCTGGAAAATGCTCTTCGTTTCGCCCCCTCTCCTGTGATGTCTCTGAGGGACGCTAACCTGGTTCCTCTGCTTCCCAGGCCCTCGAGATCGACAGTGAGGATGACCTGTACCAGCTGGTGGATTTTTTCCTGAAGTACAAAGCCCAGGAGGTGGCTATCAGCCAGGTGGGACCACCAGGGACAGCAGTGGGGAGAGCCCAGCAGAGCCAGGGGTCCGGGAAAGGGGGAGCAGAACATCTCCTGAACACCCAGGGAAGGCAGAGAGGGGGACCAGCGTGTTGACCCTGAAATGTTTTCCTGTGACAGGACAAGGGAAGTGAACGTGCCAGGGCTGAGGGGTTGTGATCTTCTTCTGCCGTGGCTGAACAGGGCCCCTTGCACATGAATTTTTGCCTGAGCTCCCTAAATTTGCCAAGGGACAAGGTCGCGGGCAGCTCCCAGGGGGAAGGTGGCTCTTGGGGAGGAGGAGGTGGTGGAAGGCACTGTGCTCAGCTTGCTGGCCTTCCCTCCAGAGCCAGGGCAGCCCAGGTGGAGAAGATGTCACGGATCCAGCTGAGGACAGAGAGGACGGTGTATCTGGTGCCCAGAGGGATGAGCTCAAATCCCCTCAGAGCTTGCTGGGCTCCCTTCCATCTGTGTACATCCACGCTGATGATGTCCTAAAGATCCTGAAAGCATTTGTGCAGGATTTTGACAAGCTGAGGTAGGACTAGGGGCAGAGCAGGGCTGTTGTGGCTGGGAGGGAGCCAGCCTGGGGCACAGGGGGGTCTATGGGGGTGTGCAGGCAGGGCTGGGGGTGATTGTATTGCCCTGGCTGGAGCAAGAGCTTCCCCTGCCTGCCCTGCAAGATTACAGAGGGCTGGGGAGGGTCCCACCAGGGCAAGTGGGTACAGACAGTACCTGAGTGAGGGATGGCTGGGAACAACCAGGTAGGAGATGACCAGCAGCCCAGGGAGGGAAGCAAAGCCATGGGGCAGGCAGGTGCCAGCTGTGGGGTCATGCTCATTCATGTGACGATGGCAATGGTGCTCAGTGCAGTTGAGGGGTACGGGGCTGTTCCTCACCTGTGAAGAGCTGAGCCCCAGGGCTTTGTTCTCTGTCCCCCAGGGAGAAGGACGGATCAGCAAAGGAGGTGCTACAGGTACGGGACAGCTCCAAGGATGGAGAGTACTGGGAAGCCCTGGCACACGTTATCCCCAAGCCGACGTTGAAGCTGTGGGATGCGCTGGCAGTGGCACTGGAGGAATATTAGTGAGTGCCTGGCAGCGCTGTTGGGGACAGGGCGGGCTGGTGGCATGGCTGGGGGAACTGCAGCGGGCCTAGCACCGAATGGTCGCGTCAACCCTCTGCCCTCCTTGCCCAGTGAGGTCCTCACGCGCAGGGCCARCCTACTCACCGAAGCAGCCGTCTTGCAGCAGCAGAACTTGGAGCTGTACCTGCTGCTGGAGGAGTATGTCAGCTCTGGGGTGAGTGTGGCATCCTCCTCCCCTGCAGCCTGGGGACACCCCACCACATGTGCCCGACACAGAGGTCCCAGACACAGGGGCCGCTACCTGGAGCCCATCGCTGTTGGGCTCAGGGTGCTTCTCCCYGCAGGTGAACAGCAAGCTGCTCTCCCCTCCCACGCAGTGGATGGATCTGAACCTGTCCTGCCCTGGGGAAGCGCAGTGAGTGCCCAGGGCCAGGGCATGGCTTTTCTCTGCCCCGAGCTGAAGCTGTCTCTGGAGCCAGGGCTTCCTGGCAGGGACTAATAAACCCTTCCCAAACCTGGGCCSTGAGCGTGCATGTGGCCTGCGAGGAGCACCCCTCTTGCCTCTGAAGATGCTGGGGAGCCACAGCCAAGCATCCCGCCGATCCAGGGGACTCAGGGCACTGTGGGAAAGCATTTCCCCACTCATGCCGTAAAGCCGTGTGGTCTGTGTCCTCCGTTCCCTCCGCAGAGCAGAACCCAGGCAGGAGCCTTCACCTCCCGCAGGTCAGCATCCCCACTGTCCTGAGGCGTCCTGGCTTCAGGAGAGCCCACTTTTCTTTACCTGATTTTACACCTTATTCCCCACTTTTCCTTTTGGTGCCCCAACACCTTTTCTCCCACCAGACTCCTCCCAAACAACCCACTTTTCCCTCATCGGTCCCAGTGCTGCTACATCTGTACCTAAATTCTGCATTTCCAGGGTGATATCAGCCCAAAGCGGTGCTACCGGCAGAGTTATCTCCGGGAGGGTCGCGTCACATCCATGACTCCCTTCCACCCCTCTGGTTCACACCAGTTATATCTCATTCCCAGTACAGGCTTCCTGGCCAGCTTTATCTTTAGCCTTGACTCCCCTGCCTAACGCTAAGACGGCACGAGCAGTTTCTCATACCAGAGCAGAATAACACCATTATTTTTTTGCTCACTGGGTATCTGTGCCCTTGAACAGTTTTCACTTTTCTCCCGGTCCCCATCAGGGGATCTGGCCAGCTTTGAGGGCCAGTGATCCCATGGGATGGCTTGTTCACTGTACCCCTGGGGTACAGCGGGATCCACAGGGCACAAATGTGAACAAGAAGGCCAAGACCGAGGGGGTGGGAGGCAGGGAAAGGGTTTCAGGGCGGGGAAGGCAGAGATGGGCACGCTGCCTGGGACAAGGGAGCGGCAGACACCGCCCAACACATTTTGGCCTGCTCTGCCGGGCTCCCGGGACCACCGAGGCGCCAGCTCCTGGAGTCAGGGGATGTCCCGAGAACCCGGGACTGAGCAGCCTCCAGCTCCTGGAATCGCAGAGGGAAACGAGCACGTGGGTGTCAGCCGTCCCAGCCCCACGTGGGGGGGACCAGGAGAGCCCTAAACCCCCCACCCCACACGGGACAAGCACGGGTGGGTTTCATGAACCGGTGAAGATGCCCCCCAGCAGCAGCAGGAGGGCTGAAATCCTGGGGGACCGGGTCGGGAGAGCCTCCGGTGCCGGGGCGGTGGGGTCGTGGGGCCGTGCCCGGGCGAGGGCCCTCCCCGGCGGCTGCAGCCCGGCCCCCGCCCCGCCCCGCCCCGCCCCGCCCCGCCCCACCCCTCCGGGCGCCCTCGCCGCCGCCAGCACCGGACCGGTCCTGGCCCCGGGATGCTGCAGGCGCCCACCCGGGCCCCCCACCGCCCGTCGCGGCGGAGGGGCCGCTGCAAGCGCTGCCACTCGCCCTCGGCAAGGTAGGACCCCCCACGCGGGACACGGGTGCGCGGCGCTGGGCACCCCCCATGCACGGGCACCGAGGAGTGCCGGGGTCCGGACACTGGGGCTGCCCCGTGGGTTGGGGTCCGGGCACCGGAGCAGCCCTGGAGGTGGGGGTCCCGGTCAGGGCACCGGAGCAGCACCGAGGTTGGGGCACCAGGCACCGGGGCTGCCCCGGGCGTAGGGGTCCGGGTCCGGGGCAGACSCTGGGGTGGGAGTCTGGGCACCGGTGCTGCCCCGGGAGCTGGGGGTCCCGGTCCGGGTACCGGGGCTGCCCCGGAGGTGAGGGTCCGGGCACTGGGGAAGAGCACCGGGGGTGAGGGTCCGGGCACCGGGGGAAAGCACCGGGGGTGGGGGTCCGGATCCCGGGGGAAAGCACCGCGGACCAGGCACGGGGGCTGCCCCGGGGCTGGGGTACAGGACCAGGGCAAGCCCCGCGCAGGGTCCGGCCGCCCCCGGCCCCTTCCCCGCGCACCCACCGCATCCCGGCGCGGCGGCCGGAGCCTGCCCGCCCTTGGCGGCTGCCAGTGGCCCGGGGCGGTGTCAGTCAGGCGGGTGCCTGCCCGGGGAGGGAGCTGCGGGGTGAGTCACAGGCAGGAAGCCGATTGCATCAGGAACGGGGCTGTTTTTCCAGCCGGGGCTCTCGGAAAGCCCCGCTCCGGCCTCCCTCCATCCCTCCATCCCCTCTCTCCCCAGCGCCATGGAGAAGGGAGCCAGCCCCTCGACCAGCAGCTCAGCGGCCTTGGCCTCGTCCTCCACGGCCACCTTCAAGGAGGAACTGCTGTGCCCCATCTGCTATGAGCCTTTCCGGGAAGCCGTGACGCTTTGCTGCGGCCACAACTTCTGCAAGGGCTGCGTGAGCCGTTCCTGGGAGCACCGGCACCACGTGTGCCCCGTCTGCAAGGAGGCCTCCTCGTTCGACGACCTTCGCGTCAACCACACGCTCAACAACCTGGTGGAGATGATCCTCAAGGAGGAAGGGCAGCGGCGGGGCCGGGCAGCCGCCCTCTGCCCACTGCATCATGAGGAAGCCAAGCTCTTCTGCCTGGAGGACAAGGAGTTGGCGTGCTTCGTCTGCCAGAGCTCCAAGCAGCACGAAGGGCACAAGATGCGACCGGTGCAGGAGGCGGCGGCGGATTTCAGGGTGAGGGATGCTCCAGGAAAGGGGGGGGATCGATGGCATGGAGAGGCACCCCTGCATCTGGAGGGATGCAGCTGGCACACGCCCTGGCACAAACTTGCCAGCGCACGGCTTTGGCTCGTGCACGGCGTGGTTGTACCCGCCGGTGTGCCGGGATGAAAGACGAAGCAGCTGCGCTGCGAGGGTGGGTCCCCGCGGGAGTGCCCCTGCCACATCGCTGCCCGACACTCTCCCTGCCTAACAATTACCCAGTGCCACCCCATTCCCCAGGGCACAGCCGTTTGTCCTGGGGTAAAGGGGAGCGGGGTGATGCTCCAAGGGGTTTGGCCTGTCCCCGCGTTTCCTTGGCTCATTCATCCTCCGCTGGGCTGGGCTGGATCCGGTCATGTTGGTTATTGCAGCAGCTGGTTATTGCAGCAGCGCCTCGGCGTTGGGAGCGTGTTTGGGATGGGGGTTGCACAATTCCACCAGCTGGGGAGGGATGTGGGATGGGGAGACAGCCCCGAGCCCCGTGGAGCAGGATGGGCCATGGCTGCATGGGGCGGAGGAGGAGGAAGAGGAGGAGATGGGCTCCGGCCGGCAGCTGGGCATCATGCCAGGACCTGCCGTGTTTCCCGGCCGGGAAAGCAGCCGCTGCCGCCCTGACTCAGCCTGCGGGGATGAGCCAGATTTCAAATGTCGCGGGACGGCCATTGGGCTGCTGTTTTGCAAGGCTTGGCGGGCTGCCGGTGGCACCGAGCCTCCCTGGGAGTGGGGCAGTGGCTGCCTGCAGCGCCRGGACAGGCAGGGACTTGACAGTGCATCAGTAGAAGGGCTTAAAAACAGGGAGGAGGATTCGCCTCTCCTCTGCCTCGCTGCTAAGGGGAAGCGTGTTTGCACGGCCCCGCGTGGAGCTGACCCCGTGCAGCGCTGGCAGACCTCAGCTGCAGGAGGAGAAAGGGTGGATTGAGCAAGGATCCTGCTTAACCTCATCCTACTGGGTTTGGGGCTCTTGTCTTTCCGCATTGGAAACCCTGGGCGTAGGCTTGCGAGGGTCCTGAAGGCGTCTCCTCCCCGCAGGCCAAGCTGAAGAACATGGAGACCTCTCTGCGGGATAAGGCGAAGGATTTTGGGGCTGTGCATCGCTCCTATGAGTCCATCTCCAAACACAACCAGGTGCGTGGTCCCTCCTGGCAGGGAGGCAATGGGCCTGATCCTGACACACGTGTGCACAGGCATGCACACGTGTGCAAATGCATGCACATGCATGTACATGCCCTGGGCAGGAATGCAGCTGGCTCTGGGGTGGAGAGCACTGCACCCTTCCTGGGCTGCTCCATCCCTGAGTGAGGAGTGATGCTGGGGGGAGGAAGGACTCGGATGGGGAATTGGGGACTGGGGCGATGGGGCTGTGCCTGCTGTGGCAGCAGGGACATTGATTTTGGGAGGGCAGTGTGGTCCCAGTGGGAGCTCAGCRAGTCCCTGAGTGCTGGAGGTGGTCGGAGGGCTCTGGAGGAGCGTTTAGGGGGAACACGGGGGGAGCCCAGAGGAGTTGGGGGCTCCGAAGGGAGGTGGTGACGTCCCCACACGGGGCAGGTGGAAGCGGTGCGGCTGGAGGAGCAGATCAGGAGGGAGTTTGAGAAGCTGCACGAGTTCCTGCGGGGTGAGGAGAAGGCGCTGCTGGCCCAGCTGCAGGAGGAGACGCGGCACAAGCACGGCCTCATCGAGGGCAAGATGAAGCGCCTGGCAGAGGAGAGCCGGGCCCTGCTCAACGAAGCCCGCCAGCTCCAGGCAGACCTCAAGGAGGATGACTACACCTTCCTCATGGTAAAGCCCTCCCGGGGTGCTGCCCCGTGCCCTGCGGGGTGTCACCCTCGCCGTGGCACCCTCCTGCCCCTGCCGGGGTGCAAGCAGGGCGCTGGGTGATCCTTTGGGTGTTTGCGAGCCCCCGTGACCCCTTACAAGTGGGGGTCTGATGCCCGGTGTCTCCTTCTCTTTCAGACCCACAAGAACCGCAAGCGCAGGTAAGTCCCGGTCCCCGCCGCGTCCCCTGCCYGGTGACACAGGGTGCTCGGGGGGTGGCTGAGCCCCCGCACCCCCTCCCTGGGGCTGAACGGGGTCTCCTGCCTGGCTGCAGGGTCAGGTCTCTGCCCCAAGYGAGTTCCCCTACCCGCATGTCCCCTCCGGGTCTGGGTGCTCCGGCAGAAGAAGGTGCTGGGGGTTCCCAAGGCCAGGCAGCACCCCTGGGTGCCTCCAGGCAGGATGGGGGGGCATGCATGCAGACACAAAGCAGCATTGCAGGTCTTGGGGGAAGCTTTAAAACCCTGATGTTTTGGGGATTTGGTGCTGGGACCCTCCTGGGGTGATTCTCCACCCTCCTGGSGTGAGAGCAAGGTTTGGGAGATGTGGGGTGCTGGTGGGGAAGCCCCTGCCAAAACACAGGGTGCCAGGAGAGCCAGCCCAGTCCCTTCCTCCATCCCTGACCTGTCTCCATTCTCTGCCCCTGCCCCAGGATCGCCTGCACGGCCGAGGAGCCGGAGGCTGTGCCCTCAGGGATGCTCCTCGACATCGCCAAGTACCTGGGTTCACTGCAGTACAACGTGTGGAAGAAGATGCTGGACATCATCACCGTAGGTGAGGTGCTGGGTCCCCCGCAAAGGGTGGTTGTCCCAGGGCTAAAGCAGCCTTTGYGTGAGGCAGCCCCTGGGGTGGTGGGTGCTGGAGAGGAGTGTGGAGCAGCCATGCCTGCGGCTGATGGGCTTGGGGAAGGGGGTTGGAGAGCTTAAAGGGTGCTTTGGGGCACTTGCACCCCAAAAGGGAAGCCCTGGAGGGTGCATTTCTCCCATGGTGAGCTGGRTTAGGAAAGGATGGATGGATGGATGGATACCTGCAAGGCTGTGGTCCCCCCATAAGCTCATCCCTGCAGCAAGCCAGGCTCCTAACATGCATGTCCCCACCACAGTCCCTTTCAGCTTTGACCCCAACTCCGCGGCGGGCTGGCTCTCAGTGTCTGAGGACCTCGCCAGCGTCACCAACGGGGGTTACAAGCTGCTGGTGGAGAATCCCGAGCGCTTCACCTCCGCCCCCTGCATCCTGGGCTCCCACGGCTTCTCCACCGGCTTCCACACCTGGGAGGTGAACCTGGGCGGCATCACGAACTGGCGGGTGGGGGTGGCCCGGCCACGCGGTGGCACCCACTGGACCTTCCACCACGATGCTCGCTCCGGCTTCTGGTATATCTACCGCCTGCCYGGGAAGGACGGCGAGACATGCCGAGCATCCAACACGGCACGTTCAGAGGCGGCGCTGGGCGACCTGAGACGGATCCGGGTGGAGCTGGACTGCGACGAAGGGGAGCTCTCCTTCTACGACGCCGACCGCAAGACCCACATCTACACCTTCCATGAGAAGTTCGGCGGCACCGTCTTCCCCTATTTCTACGTGGGGGGCATGCCGGTGGGCGCGCTGCCCGAGGCTCTCCGCATCTGTCCCCTCCGGGTCCGCATCCACGAAGATGTCCCCGTCTAGTGGCCACCATCTCCTGCCACCACCGCCTCTGCCTGCATTTGGGGTTCTCCAGATGCTTTTTCAGCTTTCCTTAAAAAAGAAAAACAAAAAAAGGGGGAAAAAGAATTTATGTATGTACTGCTTCTCTTTTTTATCATTAATAAACACTCTGCTCTTCTGGTATGGCTCTGCACCTCTCTGTGCCCAAATCGCCCCAGCTCTTTTCCTGCCCCTCTCCATCACGGATCAAAGCTGGGGAGGCCTTGGGAAGAAGGTATCTCCCTGCCAGGGGGCTGAAAATAGTAAATTAAACCATCTGGGGGCTTTCCAAGCTTGTACAAGTGCTGCAGCTTGCAGAGCTCCAAGTCTCGCTGCTGTGGGTAAAGCAGGGGACGGTGGCCCTTGCCCTGGCACGTCGGGGACGGGAAAATCCCACACGGCTTGGCTGGACGCAGGCAGAAGCGAGTGTTTCCCCTCTACAAGAAAAACCATTAATGGGGACATCCTTGAGGGTAACAACCCATCTCCTCCGACCCTTCTCCCCATGGCTTTTCTGTAAATCCCCAGCTCCAGGAGTCAGGTGATGATGTGCGGTTGGTGTTTGGAGGTGGAGACAGCTCAGAGGTGGGATGGGGGGAGACAAAAAACACCCTCTGCAACCCCGTGCTGGGTCTGGCCTGACATTAATCCTGCCAAAAAGGCTTTTTCCTCCACCCCGGTGAGCACTTGGGGTTTAAAGGTGATGCCCTGGGGAAAGGGAGGGTGCCTGGTGGGCCATGCTGCCTGTGCTGCCCTTGCTGCCTGGCACAGCCTGGCCGGCCAGGATATTATGCTGATATTAATGGGTGGTTTCCATGGTTTCTCACTATTTGCATAGGATGCTCCTTAGGAACAAGAGCTGGTGGCGGAAAAACAAAAGGGAGATGTTGGAGGCGTGTGGTGCAGGGGTGACCCCGGGGGTCCTCTGCCTTCCTTACGTCGGCTGATGTTACCTATTTCCAGCCGAACATCCCTGGATACGGGGAAAGGAGGAAAATGGGGGCGAGCATCCCATCTCCCTCCCTGCGCCGTATCCTGACGCTGCCCATCACCCCCCAAAAAGCTGGCAGCGCCTGGAAATTTGGGCATCCTGCGGCCAATTTAGGCAGAAGCAAGGTGTTATTTGGGAACAACAAAAAGACGGGGAAGCTCTTTGAGTTGCCGGGGCCAGAGTAGGATGAGGCGTTTCTTTTTGTCAGGTCTGAAGGAAGCATTTCCCTCCCGCGGCTGCCAGTGCCAGAGCAGGTGCCTGGCGTAAAAATGGCAATAAAGGGTGAAATGAGGCATCGCTTCGGATGGTGAAACTGAAATGTTTTGACTTTTTTCCGAATCATTTGGTGAAAAATTGGTTTGCAGGAAACAATATGAATTAATGAACTGGTTGGCTCCCTAAACTCTGTGTTTTTTAGTGCAATAAATGGTACCTGCACCTTCCCCTGAGCTTAATTTCATTCCCACAGAGGCAGAGAAATGCCTTTAAGTGGAAACCAAGGCAGCAAAGCTGTTCCTCCCACCGACATCGACCTCTCCTCTGGAGCTGGTCCGGGAGACAGCACCCAGCCTGCAGCCATGGGTGATGTCTCCCCGGGACTGAGCATTTACTCGCACATCCGACATTGGAGGACAAATTTGGGGAAAGCTCCGGTAAGGAGCAGGCTGGTTTTGCATGGGACCCTCCTCTGCAGCCATCGCATCCTTCCCCGATGCCTGAGATCCCGCCTGGGACACGCCGGTTACTTGCAGGACCTTTTCCGAGCTCAAACCTTCCTCCTTGCAGCAATTAGAAGGATCTCATTAATTATTATTATTATTATTTTAGCATCATTTTTGGCTGCTCATGCCGAGGACAGGGGGTGTTGGGTCCCGCTCCAGCCTGCGGGGTGCCCGGGATCCCGATCCCCATCCATCCCGGTGCTGCTCCCCTGCGAGGGGTGGGTGGGCACCGCTGGTCCACGGGTGGGCGTGGGGTGCGAGTGGGGTTCCCCGGGTGGGGAAGTGGGTGTGAATCCAACCGGGGGAGGGCTGGGGTTGCTGCAGTGAAGCCCCCCACCCCATCAGGCTGTACTGACCCCCCCCCTCCCCCCGCAGCATCCCCCCATTTATAGGGACGGGCGATATTTCGGAGAAGCAGGCGGCTCTCCCATTGGCTCGTAGCCCGGCGGTGATGTCATTTCTGCCCAATCCGGGGGAGGACAGCATCTTTTCCCCGCCCCCTCCCCAGCCCCCCTTCTCCCCCCCCCCACCCCGGGTACCAACCAGCGCCGGGGCACGGTGCATCCCGGAGGGATSGGGGGCAAGTGGGGACCACCCCCCCCGCCCCAGGGAGGTTTCCCGGGGTGTGCGCAGCCCTCGGGCAGCGCGGAGGATGCAGGGTCCTGGGGACGGATCCTGCACCGGGGTCCCCAGCGCTGGGACAGGCGGCTTGGGGCTAAGCCTGTGCCCTGGGATCTGCTGGCTGCTCCGCAGGCTCTTCCCAGGGCCTGGAATCCTCTGGAACGAGGAGGGTCCAAACCTGGGGGTCCTTTTCCTGAAGGATCTGTGGACACTGAACCTTTGCAGGGAGGTTGGAGATGTCCTGGGAGAGGAATCCGAGGGTGTGTGTGTGACGCAGAGCCCACCTTCAGCCCTGCGAACCCCCCTGGGCACAGCTGGAGGATGGGAAAGGGCTCGGGGGAAACACCGTATGCGCTCACCCCATCCTTAGGGTCTCCCCCAGATGCCTGCTCTTGGCCAAGGGGCATCCCAGGACACATGGACCTTCCTGCAGGGCCATCCTCGTGCTCCATCCCAGCTGGACCACAGGCTGCAGCTGGGTCCCACGTGCTGCATGCCCACGGCAAAAGGTTTTTTCCATCWCTCCCACCCATGCCTGGGAAGGGTTTGGATGCTGGCACTGGGATGCCGAGCAAGTTTTCCTAAACCAGCAGGCTGCAGCCACGGGAAGAGGCAAACCCTTCGCCTCCCATGGCCTCCTCTCGCTGCTGGGGCTCTTTCCTCCCCAGCATCAGCCTGGCTCCACGGCCAACCTCTCCTCCAGCCATCTCCTGCCGTGTCCTACCCCGGAGCTGGGGATGGCCCCACACCAGGCTGACACCCTGGGGAGGGTTTGGTGGGGCTGGTGTGGATGGGAAAAGGGTGGCCCATTTCAGCCTGCAGCCTCCATCGCTCTGGGTACACCCAAATCTCCTTGGCCTCCTTTTTCTGCACCTCATTTAGTTGAGCCCAGCACACACTGCTGGAGAAAAACAGTTCCCAGCGTTGGAGCAGCCAGGATGCTTGGCGGGGTGGAGGATGACAGCCCTTAGGGATGGTGGCCACCGAGCATCCCCAGAGCCACAGCCCTACCCAGGGGCTCCAGGAGCTGAAACCAAGCTTTGTCCCCCCAAACGCTGGTCCTGCAGAGCTGGGGGACAGGGAGGCACCTCCAAACGTGACCCCCGCCAGGGCTCCCAGCATCTCCCCCGGCTCCAGCAACCACAGCCAGCCATGCAGCTAAACTGTGGCCATCAACGCGGGAGGGATTTGTACCCTGAGCCTGGACCACGGGGAGCTCAAAGGAGCATTTGAGCAGGGCCCCCTGCACCCCCCGTCGTGGGGTGCCACGCATCCCAGTGCCAGCCACGGCAGGGACCGTCCCGCAGCCACGTGGGTCCCCACAATGGCTGTTTGTCCCCCAGTTGGCCGCTGTGTCTCGACTCTTTMCTCCCCTCGGCCCCTCTGTCTCAGGGCTGTGCTCCATTCCCTCTGCAGCTCCTCGCACGTCCCACGGGCATCCTACCCATGGCACCCACACCTGCATGGGCACCCGAACCCTGCGTAGCTGGGGGGGCTCCGACGCGGAGCTCGCTCATCACCCGAGCACTTGAGGATCCTTTCGGAGGGAAGCGATGCGCTGTTGAGTTTCAGTGGGCCGCGTTACTGATGCCTCACCATGAGCTAAATGGCTGAGCTGCGGTGTCACGCAGGCGATGTCACCCCCATTTCCAGCTGGGTCACCCTGTCCTTCCCCATGTCCTGAGGCCATGGGCTTTGCAAAGCCACCCTGCATTCATTTTCCAGGGGGAACCACCTCCTCACAATCACCCTGATGCTCATTGCGTAACGGAGGAGACCGGTGCCTAAATATACCCGCACGGTTCCCCAGAGGTGCCGGACTTGTGATCGCTGTCAGACGGAGCCATCGGCAATAAATAGGTCAGGGTGAAGCAGATCTGGGGGAAGGAGAGTCAGTTTATGGGAAGGGCACAGCCCTAAAAGATGTCCTAGCTCTGCCGACGCTCCCCGGGGACCTCTGCTCGCCCCGGCATCCACGGCGGCATTGCACCAAAATAGTTTTGGGATCTGGGACTCGGCCTCTCTGAGCTCCCGTCGCCCAGTTTGTAGGAGGATAACGAGACCTCACGTGCCTTTGGGGCTGGGAACGGGTCACGCCGGGCTTGTGCTGCATCCCAGCCCTGGGAGGATGGAGAGGACACCCCATTGCTCCCCGGCATGGAGAGGACACCCCATAGCCCATGCTGGCGTGGGGTTTAGGGGAGTGGAGTGGGGCAGTTTGACCCCATTGGAGATGCCACCGGGGCCCCATTAAACCCTCCGAGTCCCCTTCTTTGTCACTTTGTCACTCTCCAGCTTTGTCCTGCTCCAGCAGAGAGCCGAAGCTTGCTTTCCACCATGCGCTCAGCCCTTTCAATCCATCATCCCCACCCCAGAACCCCCCCAAAAAAACCCTTTTCGGGTTGAATCCAGCCCCTCGCCCCCACCCACCTTCGCCTCCTGCCCCCCCACCCCCTTTCGCTTTTATCAATTTTTTCCCTTTTTTTAACGTGTTGGG
>JAYKAV010001742.1:469274-554142 GCA_035582835.1 Phoebastria nigripes
CCCGAGGAGGCACGGACCCCCCCCCATCCTCCTGGACACCGGGAATTAGCCGGGGGGGGCCGTTTCTCCCCCCCACCATCTCAACAGCAGAGCTCAGGCTGCTGGAGACCCTCCCCGCGTCCCCTTCTACCTCCCTCGCTCCGCACCTCGGGGGGGCCTCATCCTGCCCTGCCACGCGGGGGCATGGGGCAACCCACGCCCACGGTGCGGGGGGTGCAGGGATGGGGCTCAGCACCCTCCGCCTCGCCTCGCCCCAGCATCCCCGGGGGGGGCCGCACCTCCAGCATCCTCGGGACCCCGAGGCGGGGTGCGTCGCCTGGCCTGGAACCCCCCCCAAATGTGGGCGCAGGGGCGCGGAGCCCCCCCCCGGAGGGCAGGGCCAGCCTGAATTATTGATGGTGGCAGGATGCTGGCGGAGGTGACCTGCTCTCAGCAGGCGCTGAAATATTTATTCCAGGGAGGGGGAGGAAGGGAGGAGGCGGCTGTCATCCCGCCTCTCCCCCGGAGAAGGGGGGGGAAGCATCCATCGCTTCGCAAGCTTCAAGGGAGGGAGCGGGGAGCCCCCTCCGCTCCTCCATCCTCTCCCTCCATCGCTGGGTGCTTCTTCTAGGGAAGGGGATGGGAGATGGGGGGGGGGTCCCCACCGTCTCAGGGGATCTACAGTGGAGATCAGGATGTGAAACCCTTTGGGGTCGGATCGGGCCCCCTCCCTGCCACGTGCGCCTCACTGGGAGCGGGATCGCTCCCGCAGCCCCCGTGCTGGGGGTTTGGGCGAGGTTTCAGCCTGGGGGTGACAGCAGCGGCAGGGCCCCAACCACCCCCCGCTCCCCTTGGGCTGGGGGTGCTGGTCAGGGGGCACCGGGGCTGGGAAGCAGAGAGGGAAGGGAGCTCAGCTGGGAGGGGTTTCCCTCTTGGAGGAGCCTCCAAACACCTTGAACAGCATCTTCATCCAGTGAGGAGGAGTGGGGCTGGCAGCCCACCACCCACCTCCCCCCCAGCCACCAGCTGGACCCCATCCTCCTCCCCGTTTTGGGTCTGATGCGCGATCTCGGCTTTTTATCCTCCAGCCAGGGCACGAACACCACGCGAGGTCTGGGAGAAAGGTTTCTATAGCATGAAATGCATCCAGCTCTCCCCTGCAATCCCAGGGCAAATGAGGATTTGGGGTGGTAATGCAAGGAGCGGGGAGACACAAGCAAGAATAATGCTTTCAGCTGCCTGCTTGCATGCAGGCAGCTTCCAGCCGGGCTGTCAGAGCTCCAGGCACAGCCTCATGTCGGCACAGGAGCCATCAGAGCATCCCCGCCCTCCCTTGGCCCCGCGCTTGGCAAGAGCCACCTGGGGCAAAACCCTCCTGCCAGGCAAGGAGGAAAGCCCTTGCTGGGGGTAGACCCCTGGGAAACCCCCAAACCCGACCCACCCTGGCTCCAGGGGTCACCTAAAAGAGGGGAGCATCTCGGGGGAAGGTCTCCCTGGTAGGGTGTCCCCACATTTTGTCCCCRTTCCCCCCCTGACAGCTACGGGCAGGTTATTTGCTTGATCCCCGGGTCAGATCCCAGCAGGATGGGGGACGAGGGGTTGGGATTTCTCGGGACCCCCGGGGCTGAGCTGGGTCGGGGTGTGTCGCAGCTGTGGGAGCTGGCAGTGCCCTGACGGCTCTGGGATGCCCACGGAGGGGGTTTGCCCCTTCCCTGGGGGGGGCTGCAAGGATTTAAGAGTCCCTATTTTAAAGAAGGAGGGTTTTTTTCCCTTAGAAACAAAAGCTGTGAATAATTCCAAAACCCAAACTCAGCCCCCTCTTTGGCACAGCCAGGAAGGGCATTTCCACCGGGAAACCCCTCTGATGCCACCGACACCCCGTTTGTGTCCCCCAGAAACCCTGGGGAAGGGGAATGGCCCCGGCTTATCCGGGTTTTAATGAGTCTCTGGGTGTTGCCGCCCCATGCCAGGTCCTGCGCTCACCCAGGGGCTCTGCACCCCGGGGATGGGTGGGGGGGTCCCAGCGATGCCCCCACGCCTGACCCACAGCCACGGAGACCCCCGGAGAGGGTCCCAGTGGGATGCGGGAGAGGGTCCCGGTGCGTGTGGTCTGGCAAGCGGTGAGCTGAGGACTGGGGCTCTCTCGACACGAGTGGGGGTAGCAGCAGGGGTGGCCTGGGGTCACAGCAGAGGCTGTGCAAGGGGGTCGCACTTGTCCGTGGGGGGTGCGTGTGTGCGCGTGTGCATGCGTGTGTGCGTGTGCGTGTGCACGCTGCTCCCGGCACATGTGTGCACACGTGTGGGTTGTGCAGGCGTTGGGCAGCCCAGAGCGGGGAAGGGCTGTGTGTGCCAGGCTCACCCCCCCCGGCTGCTGCCATCATCCCAGTGGGTGCCCATCACCCCAGTGTGTCCCCCCCACATCACACCAGCGTGTGCCCATCCCATCACACCAGCGTGTGCCCATCCCAACAGCACGTACCCATCACGTCACACCACATCTGTGTGCCCACCTCACCAGTGCATGCCCCTCACACCACACCAGCATGTGCCCACCCCGTGCCCCCAGCGCGTGCCCACCGCAGCAGCCCCAGCGTGCACACGAGGCCATGTGTGGGCAGTGGGACAGGCAGGGCTGGGCGATGCCCCCAGCCCCAGGACACCCCACCCTGATCCCGGCTCTTTCCTCCCGCAGGCCCCAGGAACGCTCTCGCTGCAGACGCCCAAGGATCTCCACACCATGACTCTGGCTGGTAGGGCACCATCGYAGGACCACATGTGGGGACAGGGGACAGCATGGCTCACCCAACCCATGAACCCAACCCTGGCACCTACCCCATGCTGGGGTACCCCTAGTTTGAGTGGGGCCCCATCCAAACCACCCTGGGGATGGCTCTGCCCCGGGCTAAGCCCTGCCCTGGGACGCTCACGACATCCCAGTGGTGACAGGCAAAGGGTCGTGCATGGGGTTAACACACCAGGGCAGACATAACCCATGTGGCCATGACTAAAGCACCCTGCCTCTGCGTGCCTCAGTTTCCCCTTTGCACACCTCGCTTCCCCCACCCAGATCACCCTGTTTGCAATATCTGGGCAAAATTCGGTGCCAACCCCCATCCCCTTCCCAGCCCTTCCCTGKCACGTGGCAGCCCCTGCCCCGGCTGCCTGGCAGGACCCCCCCACCCCTCTGACCCCAATCCCACCATCTCTTCCCAGCTTACAAGGAGAAGATGAAGGAGCTGCCTCTCGTCTCCCTCTTTTGCTCCTGTTTCCTCTCGGACCCCCTGAACAAGCCGGCGTACACGTATGAAGGTAGGAGCCTGCTGCCCACCCACGGCCGAGGGGTGCATGAATGGTGGGGGCTGCAGACCCCCCCTTGGCATGAATGGGGTCACCCTCAAACCAAGAGAGGTGGCTCCACAGTTTGCTGGCACCGGCTGGAAGCAGGGGGCCGGGTCGAGGTCGGGAGGGGTGCAGGCAGCCCCGCAGCCCCCCTCTGCCATGGCTCCGCTTCACGAAGCGCCAGGCGTGGGCTTGGTATTTTAAGGCAGACAGTGCTGGGTGATTCAGACTGATTCATGTCAGTCCAGAGGCAACAGCAGCGGTGGAGGGGGATGCCCAGCCTTGGGGGGCTCCTCCTGGCTAGCTGTGGGGGGATCTGCAGCCAGAAAGGGGCTTCATGGTCCCATTCCCATTCCCTGAAGCAAGGCTGAATGCTGCCCTGCTCGCCTCTCCCTCGGGGGGATGCTCAGTCCCTCAGCTCGCCCAAATATTCCCAGCTCAACCCCCTTGATGGGCATCTTGGAGTCCCTACCCCAACCCATGACATTGGGGCTGAACCACAGGGGTGCATTTGGGGTGCAGGGATTTGGGTGAAATCAAGGGAGATCGGCGAAGGTGGTGGCGCATGGGTGGGCTGCAGGTGCAGGACCCCGGGATGGTTTGCCTGAAGGGGTGGGATGTGCCCGCACCAGCAGTCAGCCCCTGCCCCTCTCCCAGCAGACACGGTAGACCTCACCTGGTGCGTCATCTCCGACATGGAAGTCATCGAGCTCAACAAGCGGACCTCGGGGCAGTCCTTTGAGGTCATCCTGAAGCCCCCGTCGTTTGACGGCATCCCCGAGTTCAACGCCTCCCTGCCCCGGCGGCGCGACCCATCCCTGGAGGAGATCCAGAAGAAGCTGGAGGCAGCAGAGGAGAGGAGGAAGGTAGGTCCAGCAGCTCATGCATGGCACTGCAGCGTGGGGACGTGCCGTGGGGACACGCAGCCTTGCACTTGGGGTGCTCAGCAAGGCACACCCACCTTTGGGGACGTTGCTGAGTTTGGAGGGGATGGTTTTGGCTGGGAGGGTAAGGAACCCATAGTCCACATGGCCATCATGTCCGTTTTGCCCATGCAGTACCAGGAGGCTGAGCTGCTGAAGCATCTGGCAGAGAAGCGGGAGCATGAGCGGGAGGTCATCCAGAAGGCCATCGAGGAGAACAACAACTTCATCAAAATGGCCAAAGAGAAGCTGGCGCAGAAGATGGAGTCCAACAAGGAGAACCGCGAGGCCCATTTAGCGGCCATGCTGGAACGCTTGCAGGAGAAGGTGAGAGCCCGGCGAGGAGGAAGGGGGGATGCGCTGGGACACCGGTCCAGGAGGGTGGCCAGGCACCCTGCATGGCTCTTGGGGTGGCATTCCCCCCTGGGGACACCACCAAAGGGGGGGATCCCTCTTCCCCTCCCACTGTGCGGCAATACCCAAATGCAATGTCCCACCTGGGGTGGGGGGGTCCTACCTGGGGACCCACTGAGCCTGACGTGTCCCCAGGCTCATGAGCGGTTGGCGGGTGGAGAGCTGGGACCCATATCTCGTCCGCAGACATGCAAAGCCTTTGCTTTCCCCATGTCCCACCATGATGGCCTTGACCCACCGCTGGCAATTTTTCCACCTCCCGGGCGGCAGATCTTCCCCTGGTCCCTTCCCCAGAGGCTGTGGAGCCATCAGCTCCCCAGCAGAGCTGGAGGGGTCCGTGCTGCCGTGCTAGGAGATGCTTCCACCCTGCCAGCCTGTGCAGACCTCTTCTCTCTCCCCGAAGCAGGTCTGTTCCCAACCTCAGCACGGAAGGTCCCACCCTCACCACCTCCAGCTCCCTCCAAAACATCCCTTCTGCAAGGAGCTCGCCCAGTGCCCTTCTCCAAACGCCTCAGCTAGCCTTGGGTCAGAGGCAGAGAGCACGAGATAATGAAGGACAATTCGAGCTAACCCCATCTCCTTGGGGCTCCCGGTCCATCCCGTCTGGTTGACGTCTACCTCCTAGCTAGAGGGCGAGGACAATCTGTCCCTGAGTGCCTCCACAGTCCTTAAAACACCCCAGGGGAGGAGAGGATGCTGTTGACCCATCGGTGGTGTCCCTCCGGGGATGAACCTCGCGAACGCCCTCGTGCCTTCGAACCCCTCCGAAGCCGCTGGCCCGCCCGTGGGGACCCCGAAGTCCATCCAGCTAACGCGTRTCCCCCCCCTCCTTCCCTCCTACCTCCCTCCCACAGGACAAACACGCGGAAGAAGTGAGAAAAAACAAGGAGCTC
Organism: Phoebastria nigripes; assembly: GCA_035582835.1. NCBI lineage: Eukaryota > Metazoa > Chordata > Aves > Procellariiformes > Diomedeidae > Phoebastria > Phoebastria nigripes. The sequence continues at coordinate 474,823 of JAYKAV010001742.1, forward strand.
AAGGAAGAAGCCTCCAGGTAAAGAGGCGATGGTTGGACTGACAGCTCCGGGGAGGTGGCGGAGGCTGCCGCAGCGCAAGGTCGGATGGTGGAAGGGTGGACGTTCCTCTGCTTTCTTTGTTCGTGAATGTAAAGAGTTGACCAGTGAAGCCATCCTATTCGTTTCGGGGTGGGTGGGGAGGGAGGAGAAAAGAGGGAGGGTGGGCGGGAGGGTGCTGGTTTTGGGATGCCCACCTCCTTGATGGGTCTCACGAGCTGCCCGTCAACCAGGTCCGAAGGAGACAGCCGAGGGCTGGCGAAGTGGAGGAGGTGGCCCCCCGGGGAAAAGCCGGGGGGGACGGAGCGGGTGGGGAGGGAAGCGGGGGGGAATGTGCATCGTGTGTGACTTTAATTTGGTGCTGGGCAGGCAGGGCGGGCAGGTGGGTATCCCTCCGGCTTCATTCTTCTCCTCCATCCCACCCCATCRATGGGCAGCGGCATCTCTTGGTGTCCCTCCCTCCCTTTTTCCTGCCTGGACTCAGGGCCTCTTGCCCGAAGCGGGCGTTATTTGCCCATAGACCTTACAGAACCATTTTGGGGAAGGGGGAGAAGAGACCTCCTCATTGGAGGTGGTCAGAGAGTGAGGCTCGCTTGCTCCAAAGGCTTTATCCAGCTGTAGATGACACTGATGATCCTTTTCAAGGGTGAAATTGAAAAGCCCCGTGACTTCCCAGAGAGCTGCTTTTTTTTGTAAGAACCTCCTGAGAATCATCTTTGTGGGAACTCTTGGATGAAATCCCCCTTTCTGCTGTAGAGCAGCTGGAAAGCCATCAGCTTTTAGAGGTGGTTATTTGAAAAGGGAGATCACCCCCATGGAGAGCGAAAGCAGGAGAGGAAAACAGGGAAGGGCTGTGGAAACTGTGGTGGAAGGGATGGGATAAAACAAGAGGGGAAAGAGAGCCAGGGAAGCCCAGGCTGGAGAGCCAGAGGTGGGAAGGAGATGCCTCTCTGAAGAGCAGGAGAAGACAACAGCCATAGGGAGACCCTGGGGATGGCAATGGCACCTCCTGGTGACACCAGGGCAGGAGGAAGGCCAGTTTGGGACCTCACCAACAGCTCGTGACCAGCCCAGGAGGTGCTTTGTGGGAGCTGCTGTGCAATCCCCTGGGTGATCTTTGCCTCCAGGGAGGGTGGGCGAAGCAGAGAGGTTGCAGTGAGATCCTTCCCAGCAGGAGAAGGTGGAGAGTCTGCTTTCTGCCGGGGTGGGTGGGGATGTCCCCCTCCTCTCCCAGTTACCAGCAGGCAGTGGTCCCAGTGCCGCGATGCCCTGGCACCTCATCAGCCTCCAACCCTGATGCTAACAGAGGGTTTGATCTCCACTATGGCCAGACAAGGCTTTCCAAGCGCTGATTTGGGTCTAGAGGGAACCGTGTCTCTTCTTGTGCTGCGAGATGCTCGCCTGGACCCCGGAGCCCCGGGGGGGACCAGCCCGGGGAGGGGAGCACGGGAGAGGGCGGCAGGCGAAGGGGACGGAGGGGGTTGTTCTAACTGTGGCACGAGCTGTCCTTTTTTTGTATACAACAGTTGTAAATAAACTGCCTTGGCATTTCTTTTGTTTTCTCATGATCTGTGCAGTGTCTTGTGTGTGGTTTTTTAAGAGACTGGAGGGGGAAATTAGGGTGGGAGGCAGCATGTGCATCAGGGGGACGGGTCTGTTTTACCCCAATGCCCCAGACAATCCCAGCCTGGTGGGACTGCAGCAGATTTGGGCTCCTTTGGCCCTCCAGCACTATCAACCCCTTGCACCCCGGGCTCACCCTGTGCACCCCTGGGGCATGCAGAGGTGATGCTCTCCCACCTCAGAGCAGGGACCTGGAGCCAAATTTCAGTCATGTGCTGGGAGATGGAGCCGGCATGGTGAGGAAGCACGGAGGTAGCTGGACACATGCCAAGGTCTACGCTGAGGCCAGATGACCCATTGGTCTATGCACGGAGTAGACAAAAGCAAAACGTCATGTCCTCAGTGCCAGGAGAGGAGCCGGGGGGTTTCTTTTTCTCCAACACTAAAGAGAAAGTGGTACCAATTCCTCTCCCATTTTTGCTCAGCCTGAGAGAGGTGATGGCACCAAAATTTAGGACCAGCCTCTCAGAGGGGCCAAGTGTCCATTCCTCCTGGGCCAAGGAGGTCTTCCCTGACCTGCTCCTCTCYGATCTGGCTAAGGGGGTCCTCCCTGAACCTAAGAAGCCTCGGAAGATGGGTGTCCAACCAAGGAGATGGTGGTCCCACGGGTGTGGGATTTGGTGCCAACATTAAGACAAATCCCAGGAGGGGATTCAGACCTCCCTGTGAACACAGCAGCCATGCTCAGGGGTTTCCCTCACGCTCAGCTGCAACAGCAAAGGGGCCATATCAAAAGGGACCATGCAAAAAAGGACATGGAGTCAGTGTTGAGGTGGCAGAGTCCACCATGGTCATACAAACAGGTGGGACGTGAGTTAGCAACCCCCAAAAGCCATGTGGGAGAGGACCTGGGGAGAGAAGAAGAGCTTGTTACAGCCAAAAAGGGAGGAGAAGCCACAGATTCAAGGAAAAGGCAAGATGCATACATCTAGTACAGACGGTGGCAACAGGAGTCTTGAGGCTGACCATCAGCAGACTTGTAGGAGCTGGGTAAACCTGCAGCAAATAAAATACTGGTTTGTTAGGTATATTGTATTTGAATAAACAATAATGAAACATATTGTTCTGCCCTAGGACTCCATGCCATAGCCCACAACAACATGTGYGTTGATGGGCATGAAGGGATGCAGGAACCATGACACAATGGAAAGGGGCACCCAAGCTGGGCTGAGGATGAAGAAAATAGGGAGAGACTAAAAGATCTTCCTCCAAAGAGCCTTAAAAAGCTTTCAGGAGGGGAGCAGGGAAACGGGGAGCAGAGCCAGGAGAACACAGCTCTCCCTGGGGACAAGCCAGCGGGTGTCAGGGGGAAAAATGGGGTGCCAGGGTCAGAAGATGATGACGGAGGCGCAGCTGATGGCACCAACGCCATCAGGAGGCGGCTGTTTGGAGGAGGCCATCTGAAGAGGATCAGGGTGAGTCAAAAACAGACAAAGTGTGATGCAGATGGTGTCAGGATGCACATCCTAAAAACTCTCGACTGTCTCCAGGCACCTGGAGCAGAAACCCACCCCACCTGCATCTCAGATCATCCTGCTCCATGCCCCGGATCCTAATGAACATGGTCAATGTTCCAGCAAGGCTTCAGAGGCTCATTTTTCTCCCATTGCTGTCAAGGGACAGAGATGATGATGGCTTAGGCTAAAGAGAGAACTGAGCTGGATCTTCTTCCTGCATCCAGCTTTTTGCCCAACACAGTGGTCCACCTCAGATAATCCCCTCCCTAAACTGAACAAGTTTTAATCTCCTTTGCAGTGTTTTCAGTGTTGTGTCTTAGAACAGCTAACGTTTAACTTCCCTGTTCTTCTCCCTCCCTGGCTCTTTCTCTTCAACCCAAGGTGTCTGAAGATCCAGCCCTCTGGTCATGGACACCTCACCAAGTTTTTTTTGATGAGCGTCACTCCAGGAGCCCTCTCCTGCATTTTTTCCAGTCTCAGTTCAGATGCCTTTCCCAGCCATGGGACTGGAGACCCGTGGGAGCATGGGCTGGTGGCCCTCATAAACCTTCTCCATCTCCATCCACCTGATTATCACACAGGTGGAAATACTTGCATTGACCTAACACATCAGATGGAAATTGTTCTCAGACCTTCCTCTCTCTTGGGTAGCTGTGAGCCAAAACAATGCCAGGTCATGTAGCTGTTCCCCCAGCAAGATACACACAGAGCCGGCCGCTGCTCCGCAGCAGGAATATTGCGTGTCCATGTGCGCAGGGGTCTGCAGGGCTGTCTGGTTAGTGCAGCAATGCACGGGACCCGGCGGGGTGTCTGCCTCGTGGCTGCACTCGATGAGGCTCTGTCAATACAATTTGTTGCCCCACATCACTTTAGACAGCACTATAATGGGGTCAGCCAAATTAACGAGGCAGGGGTCAGTTTGAGTGTGAAGGGGAAGAGCAGAAGAAGCAGCCAGGCTCGCAGTCGGGAGCCCTGTCCTGGGGGGAGTCAGGCACGCTTTCCTCCCCCAGTGCAGTACGGGGTCATTTGATGGAGTGTATTTAGTTTCTTGCTTAGCCACACTGCTGTGTGGCTTGCCCAAAGCCTGGTACCCAGCAGACACCTGGACCAGGACCATCACCTTCTTCCAGGGGAAGCCAGCAGAGTTGTCAGCCCCATACATGGGGAGAGGCAGGGGAGGTATCCCCATGTCCCATCCACTATAAGCTATGGGGCATGAGCACCCAGGAGTCCAGGCTTAGCCTTCCCTTTCTGCAGCAGAACTGCTTTTGCAGACGCTGGCCCGACTTCTCCTCCCTCCTCCCTGAGGAGGAACTCGGGCATCCTCTGGCTGGATTTGGGGTTTGCGGTGATGAGACTCAGGCTGCCCTTAGCCTTGCTGGGGCAACAAATACCTTCATCTCACCATGCAAAGCCATTCGAGATGCCCCCCGAGTTACCCACCTGGTTCCCAAGGGCCCTGTGTCCTGTGGGTCCCATGTCACCTCTGCCCACCCCATGTGCCAGCTTCTGATAGCCCATGAGTCTCAAATGGCAGAAGAGACCCACACCTGGGTGAGAGGTTGGAGCTCAGACCCTCGCACCTGGGCATCCTGAACCAAACACCGGAGAGGAGGTGATGGAGACCAGGTCCTTGCCTATGTGGTGAAGTCCTCTCCTGAAGCACCATCCTGTGGGCACAGCCAGGACATACAAGGGGAAAGCACAAAGCAAAGGTTTGATGCCTTCAAGGAACCTCCCAAAGAGACATTTCATGGCACATTTCAGACTGAGGGCTGAGATCTGGACAAACCTTCTGCACTTGATCCCAACTCTCCTATTTGAAAAGTCAGATGCAATCCCATCCCTAAATCCCAGCCCAAGCAAGACCTGCACTATGAGTTGCACCTCCTGAACATCAGAGGATGCCTGGGTGTCCTTCAGAGCAGACRTGACAAGTGCTGCTCAGTTGCTGACCTGCACAGAGGAGACAAGTGCCCGTCTCTGCAAAGTGACACATAACAGATCAAAGCAGGTACAGAAACAGCATCCTGGAAGTGCCTCCAGGACGCCAAGCGAAGAGGTGAATCTTCCTGCCACAAACCCATTGCTGGGCTCCGGGAGCTTTTCTTGGCTCGTGCATCATCAACAGCAGCGACGTTGTGCAGGGACAGTTCTACCGTTTGATGTCCTTCCTCCAGTCCATAGCCTCGTGCTGGTTTCTCAGAAATCATAAATTTAGGCAAGGTACCAGCCATTCGTTCATGGGAAGCTGGCACTGGTGAGCAAGGGGTGCGGCTGGAGCACTGGGCGTCATAACTAGCTGGGGCTTCTGCGGGGAACCGGGGGAGTGATTAAAACTGTTCAAGGGCAAGGATGCCGTGTGAACTCCAAAACAGTATGAAAATCATGTTATTCTGTCTGCTCCTCCAGCGTGCAGACTATCTGTGCCTGTGAAGCTGTTTGGGCAAGGTGGAGGAGTAAAGTCTGAAGCAGAATGTTTGTCTTAGAGAGTGTACGAAGCACCCAGCATGTGTCCAGTGTGAACCCTGTAACTGTAGGGGAGCTTTGGGGTGCAGAGTCTTGTAAAGCCACCTGTGTACAGGCAACCATATCAGTAATGCCCTAGAAGGACAAGATTGCCTCAATCATGACATCAGATATAACAAATTTGAGTATGGATGTTGCAGAATTGGGACCAATAAGGAAAAAAAAAGTAATTAGGGGCAGATTGGGCTAAGAAAAAGAGGCGCTAAGGTAGAAATAGAAAAAAAAAAGAGGAATAAGTTATGAAACCAGGTAAGGAACACAGGAGGATGGAATCTTTTGGTGGTCAGAGGATGGATGCCTACAGACGGTGGTGACGCTGCCCTGGGTACCCAACTGCATGGGATGCCCTTGGACAGCTCGCTGGACTCTCCATCAGGGCTATGTCCAAAAGACTTAGTGCAAGAGGGTAAAAAGGGAGACACCTGCACCCTGGTATGAAGAGCTGTGGCAGGGGAAGGATAGTAAAACCGTAATTCAGAAGTAGTAGTGTGTGATTCATAATGTTTAAGAGTGATACCTTTATCGTTATGTTTAATAATGTGCAAAATCAGATCATAGATTAATAATGGTAATGTGATCATTAGTTAATTAGGTTGTTGCTTATTCAAGTGATTTATTAGTCTCTTAGTAGGGTATTGCTTAACCAGTGGACATCATGGCCTTTTGAACTCCTGCACTCCAGGGAGGGAAGGTCGAACCCTGAAGGAAAGGTGTTATATCTGAGACGTGCGTGCCATGAGGCAAGAAAGATCTCCTCCCACTGCTGGTAGTGCCCAGATGTTCACGGCAAGTGATGGTCCAACAGCAGCGTAGACCAGCCCATTGCAACTCCCAGACACCACCAGATATGTCTTGGGAACACCCCCCAAGGAAGACTACCAAGGCAAACCTAGCAGATGGAAAGACAAATAATGTTGTTTTATTATCTTAGTGATATTAGGTTGTAGAATGCTTGGAAGGTAACTTCTTTGCTTGATTTGCCCATGAAAAATGAGGTTCCAGGCAAAATATTGTACAGAACAGCGTAAAAGCTACAGAAACCATCAGGGAGCCAGCAGAGCATCAARCAGGAGACAAGTAGTTGGGAGGAACGGTGCTTTGTCTCCAATACATYTGCCTTTCCCCTTCGCTGAACCCTCTTTGAACTCATCTGTGCACRTGAAACAGGAAAAAGGTAATCTAATTAAGTATTCATCACCAAACACAATCAGGGCTGAGGCCAAGTCCCAGCCTCCATCTCTTGATCCTGCAAGGAGGCAAAGTCAGGAAAAAAGGAGGATCTCTCGCTGCAGCTACAAATGGAAAATTAAAAGCCAGCAACAACAAATCTTGTTTATCCGGAGTAAGGCAGTAAAAAAACACTTAAAATCATGTCTGATCATTCCTGCAGACCACTTTTAGGGTGGATAGAAAATTCATCAGAAGTTCTTTGCCGGAGAAAGAATGGAGAGGTGAAAATGGAGCGGAAAATGGAAAACCTTCCACATTTTTTATTTTTAAATCTTTTCATTTGGAGTATTATTACTGCAGCTAGCTCATGTCCACGTGTGTAACACAATCCGTGCCAGAGAAGGTGAGGGCCACTGCAGATCTTCCTCCTCGTTTGCCCATGACAACATCCCTGAGCGATGCACGTGGGCTCTCCTGGCTTTCCTCAGGACCATCTCAGCACCTTGGAGCCACCCTAGTACATCCCTGGGGTGGTGGACCTTCAGTACCAAATACATATGCGGTGATGTGAACGGAGGAACTCTGCCGAGACCAGAGAGATGCTCATCGTACGGCACAAGAATTGGTCCGTCACATCCCATGTAGAAAACTCATACAGGATTGTTGGTTCTCTGCTTCCCTCTAAAATACCGTTCAGTTGGTAGCCAGAGCACTCAACATCTCCATTCAACGTAAGGTCCAGCCTCAGTGTGTGGCTGACTCCCATCACCCAGTCAACTGGATTTAGTCTCAAGCCTTGGGGATGTCCAAGCCTGCCAAGGACTGCTGCTACCCACTGAAACAGCAAGCCACATGCTTGTCTTTGCAAAGCCCTTCTCAGCAATCATCCCCACGTTTTCAGGAGAGCTTTCACCACCCAGATACTTGTTGAAGGTCTTGACACCTCTGCTGTTGGTTCAGTTCTCTCAAAAGCAAACAGGCAGCAACAGGCAAGGTGGCTCGGTCCCTCCAGGATCTCCAGCATCAGTTTTTGCTCACAGCAAACTATTTCCAGCCCTCTGTTCTCAACGTTCAATGTGAGGTGAAATGAAGAATGTCCCAGGCTCCTTCATGGGGAGAGGTGGGGCCGGAAAGTGCGTGGTCGAATCATCATGACCACCTTCCTCAGGGAGTAGTAGTCTGTGTCCTTCCACGAGTACCACACGATACCGTCTGGCCCCAGGATCTTGCGGTTTTTAATGGAGTATCGGCCGCCCTGTGATGCAGAGAAAGAAGGATGGTCAGGCACAGGAAACGCATGGAAGGGTCATCTGATAGGAGCATCGGAAAACCAATTGTTCTGAAACGCTGGAGCAAAGAGCTTAATGATGATGCGTTGAAAAGAGCCTGTAAAGCCCAACATTTTTCAAATAGTCCCAACAGAGCTGGCATCCATCCATCTCAGGCTATGTGAGTCACCCATACCACAAGTTTCCACCATGCAGTCCCAAACCCCAGCGTGCAGAGGTGTCTCAATACTCGTGTCTGGCCCATGGCACTGAAAAGGCTGGACTGCCTTGGTGCCCAGCACTCATTTTGTTCCCTCCCTGGAGAGCAGAGGCTGGTCAAGCCAGGAAGGATTGCTATGATCTGAGGACCAATAGCCTCCTCCCAGCCCTGGACCTCGTGTGCTAATGTCTGCATCATCATCCCTCCACTTCACCTTGTAGTACACCCCATTTAGGTTGGAGAAAAAGCACCAATTGGAGAAAAAGCACCTTGCGTCCTCATCCCTCCACCTTACCTTGTAGTACACCCCATTGAGGTTGGAGAAAAAGCACTGGTGGTACCACCAGCCTCCATGGGAAATCTCAGCACAGATGTTCCCTGAGTCAGGTGTGCTGAAGCTCCTCTTGTTGTGGTACCAGGCAAAGGAATCCTCCACCGTCCCACTGAACCCATCCACGTGCAGGCGGTAATAGTTTGCCTCGTCCTCAATGCTGCAAGCAACAAAGGTGGGACTATTTAATGGGGAGTGTTTGAGTCCCCTTTCCAACCTGGATACTGCATTCCTGGCGTGGACACCTAGCAATCATCGAGCTGCTCTGGCCAGGCTCCCTGCTATGATTCATCACCTCTAGAAGCCAAAGATGTTATATTTCTCCCTTCTGTGGAATGTGCATGATTTTGCCATGACTCAGGGCACTTGTTATAGGGCTGAACTGGGCAGACCGTGACTCTAAAACCACAACAAAGGGCTGCGGCAGCTTTGGCAAGACAGTCCCTCTAATTACACAGCACTGCTTCCTTTCCACGTAACAAGCATCCCGCTCTTCACCTAGACTGAGCTAATTAGTAATCTGCCCCTGGGCTAGCAAAGGCTGAAGGTCACTGCCATTACACATGACGTCTGATGAGAAAAGTCAGGGTGACCATTCAGAGCACACATTTGCTAGTGGAGGACGCTCCACAGCACATTCAGGCAATGGGATTTTTTTTTCCAGCAGTTTCAGCAGTTTTGGGGTCTACTCAAAGCCCTCGAGCTTCAAGTGTCCATAAGGTGCAGTGCTCCCTTGGACATCCTCCCGTGGCAGATTACTCCACAGTCACTCACAAGCATTTCCAGTAGAGACAGGGAAGGAGTTCATCTGGGACAGTCTAGACAGACTTGGTCATCCCTGATTAAGAAAGGATGTGGCTGATGTGGTATGGATAAATAAACACCAGAGGAGGGGAAGAGCTATAGGCACTGAAGGACATCACATCAGGCCCAGCAAGTAAAAGCCATGAGTAAAGAGGGTAAAAATCAAAACACAACTCTGAACCAGGGAGATGCTGGAGGACCTGCCCACCAAGACCATGGGATTCAAAACCCTGTTTTTGACATAGAGGTCAATAATTTTGCCAGAAAAAAATACCCCTAAGCAGCTGGGGACTGTCCATTGGATCCTACAGCTCCCTTCCCCTGGGGCTGTGGGTGTTGGCCATGGCCAAACGACACTGCACATTTGCTAGCTCACCCAGGCTTCAACCCGGAGCAAAAATCGGTGGTCAAATCCAGGTGGAGAAGAAAGGATAGACAGCCTGGGCCCAGTCTGAAAAGCTCTCTAGGCAGAGTCACTCTGACTTCAGCAGGGTTCCCATGCCTGAAGGTCTCCCGGCATTGAACCAGTTGCGTCTATGAGAACCAGGGAAGGCCATCCCACTTTCTACCTGAAGACCTGGTAGAAGGCGTGCTTGTGCTTGTTGTTCCAGTCCTCCAGGTCGATGCGCAGAGAGTAGTCCCCTTGGCTCGTCATCTTGTGGATGTTCTCGTTGCCCAGCCAGAACTCGCCATTGAGGTCCCCAAAGCCCTCCTTGTACTCGTTCCAGGTCCGGTTGAAGTCAACTGAGCCATCCTGACGCCTCTGGATGACTGTCCAGCCCCCACCTGCCAGGAGAGAGATAACATAAAATGGGAGTCTCCAGGGAGCATCCAAGGGTCCCAGACAGACCCCTTACTGGTGTCGCCTCTGAGGATCCATCTGCAGCTCAGCAAGGCGTCTCCTTGTCATGTGTCCTTTCACCAACTGGCAAAACACAGTGTTGGTTGCTACACGGGGATAAAACGTGATGCCCATCATAGCTCACGGAAAAAGGCTCCCACCTCTCCCATGTCGGTTCATGGTGGTGTTCCCCTGTTGGCTGTCAGAGGGTCATTCCAGATCTTAAGGAGGTTTTAAATGAGAGAGAGATGGTAGTTTTCGGGAGGCAAATGTTTTGGGACTGGAACAAACTAGAGATCCTGGAGTTTGGAGATTAGTATGTACTGTTCCTGCAGCACCACAGAGGCACACGAGCTCTCCCAGTATTGTCTCACTGCCTCCATCTGCTCTCCCATCTGTCCAAATCCCTCTCTCCTCTCTCATTTTATTCCAATACTGTAAGCTTGGGGCAGGGAGGGACGGGACTGGGACCATATTTTATTTGCTGTTTGTACAGCCTGTCACTCTACAGTGTCCAAGAGTGTGTTCACGGTCATGCAAATAATAGTGATGACGTAACAGAGACCACATTGTCTGAACAGCCTGTTTCTTAATGAGCATGTGCATCCCAAAGCTGCAATCACCTGTAGATACTACAATCAGGGGAGATGCCTATGTGTGGGGAGCTGAACCCCTACCTCCAGCATGGGACATGTTGATGTGACACATCCATCCGGGCTGGAGCAGATCCATGGGACAAGGGACTGACAATCCACCATCCCATTTCCCTGGCAATTGTTATTATCCTTCCAAAACTCAAGTGGCACAAACTAGTTTTGTTAGTAAGTTTGTGCCTTGGGATGACAGTAGTGTGCTCCATACGGATATTTAGACAGCAAGGGTGTGGGAGGTCACCTGCTCCCTCATTTACACTCCAAAATATCTTTGGGAGAGGATCTACCTCCCCGCTCCTTACTTCAGCACAGCTACGATTAGTGGTTGCCCACACATAGCCCTCAACTACCCGGAGATGCTCCAGCTACCCCCCAGTGACCAGCTGCTACTCCAGAAGGGCTTCTCTTTCCCTAAGCCCTGTGTCATATCCACTAGTGTGTCACAAATATCTTGGATGCACGAGGACATCTCAAAGAGCACTAAACAGCTGTATTTAGGCAACTGAATCCCAGCCATAATGTCTGGTTTGAACTATCCATCCAAACCCCTCCTTTAGTCAGCAGAAAGGACAAGTCCTCTGTCCCTGGAGAAGAGCCCTTCTGGAGATGCTATTCTCACTGACTGTAATGTAGCCTCAAAATAGCTCAGATATAAGACACAACTCTCAGGTTAGACAAATCCCACCCAAAGTTCTTCTAGAAGATGTTGTAGGTGCCTCCTGCAGTACCTTCGGTGTCCATCTCACACAGCACTTCAATAGGCATCCCTCCAACCGAGGGCATGATGCTGTAGACCCCAGATCGCCGGAGCCCATTGTAGTAAACGGAAGCACAGTCGATGGGGCAGTTCCTGGCGTGCTTCACCTCTGAGCAAGAAAGCAGAGAAACACGGCGTTTAGYGCACAGCGTGGAGAAAAGGGCACGCAACAAAAGCCAGCATTGTTTTCATGCAATCGTAATGCAGAGCTGGACAAATAATCCCAGATCCAGAGCTTCTTCTGAAGCTGAAAACCTCTGCAGCACGCTGGCTTCATGCCTGAGTGCAGTGGCTTATTAGTGATAAGGTTCGTTAGCACAAATCTGCACTTAAGGGTGACGTGGCTGAGGAACGATCTTCAGTTCAACTGGTTTTGTAATGGCAACACAGAAATGATATGCATTTTGCCGGGCTCAAATTAGATTATATCTCATACCAAAATGTCTTATACATTGATAAAGAATAGGCTGGTTCTCGAGCAATGGTCAGTGTAGATAATAGCGGAAGGTTTTTCTTCTCCCAAACTGCTGCTGTGGGTTTTGTCTTACAAGGAAAGGGGATCAAAATCATTCCGGAGAACCTAAAGATGTTTTTAACTGGGATATGTCAGGTGGTATTTATTTCACCTGGCACCAGCCATCTCTACTTCAGGCAGGTGGTCTCAGCTAGTCCTTAGAGACTTCTGCAGAGGGCAGTTCATCCTGGTTTTACGTGGGAGAGGAGAGAAGAGCCGCTCCATCACCTACCAAAGGAGCTCAGCTGAGTTGTCTGCACAGGAGTGCACGGTGACATCCGAGATGCCCTGGGGCTGGCTTTCAGCTGTCCCACGTAGGTCCTGTCTTGTATCTGCCAGGCCTATGTGGATGCCTTGGATGCTCCAGAGTACTTCGGGTGGCACTAGGTGTCAGCTGAACTGAGACCCTAGTCATAGCAGTGGAAAGAGCACACTGAATTGCTCTTTGTCCGTGCACTGTTTGCCTTGTTATCTTAAATATCCAGCTCATGTGGGCACACGCGTATGTAGACACCCAACATGAAGCATCTTCGTCTGTGAGCTGAGCCTCCCTGGTGGGATGAATCCCATCTTCAGAAAGAAAGGCACAAAGGCAGCTCACACAGGCAGCTCCCCTTCCTTTTACTCACCCAGCTAGACCAGCCTGAAGCACAGCGTGGCCTGAATACCAGACTGGGATCACTGGGAGAACCAGGAACTCGAGGAAGGGAGGGAGCAGAAAGCATGCATGGGAGATTGCCCTTCCAGGAGGCACACAGAAAAGATGAAACCACAGGACTGGCAGATGATGAAAGCTCCTTGTGGATGGGAAAGTAAGTCTCGGGGGGAATGATGGATGAATAGTTGCAACATCCCAGCCCACCAACTGGAGAGCATGGTGGCTGGGAGGTCCCCGTGGGCTGCAGACTGGTGAYAGATTGGGGACATCCTTTGAGGTTGTCAGCAGCGCTGCTGCAGGGGAGCGTGTGGGAGAAACCAGTTGTGTGTAGCAAGCAGAGGTCAGGGAGAGGCAATCTAGACCCAGCAAGCATCTGGGACAGCAGGCAGAGCCCAATCCCACCTAAAGTTAACCAGCTGAAAGTGCTCCATCGACCAGCTGCACTCGGGCTGGCATTCTCCGGGCCAGAGGAGTCACTATCCCTGTCACGTCAAGTTATTGAGATGAATCCCAGCTCTGGCTTGCAGGTGGTGGTCATGGGTGTAGACATCAACTCTGGCATCCTGGTTTCGCACAGAGCATTTCTTGCTCAGGGCTCAGAGGCACCTGGAAGCAGGTACCAGCAGAGCTGTTTATGCTACCTCCACCACGACATGGATGGCCAAAAGAGCTTTAAACGAGCACAATGGAAAGGACTTAGACTGGTTGGCTCAAGGGATAAGTAACATGACTTTCCCCCCAAGATGTCACCAGCTTAAATCAGACCAAGGTTGGTAGGTGAAAGCCATCAGCGGTTCAGCTGCGCGTGCTGCCTGAGTCATCCCATCCATCCTGCTCCTCGATGGAGAAGACAGATGCTGTCTTTAAAGTCCCTCAACCACAGTTCACCAAAGGCTGGAATATTGTTCAGGAGAAGTATCGCTTTGTCCTTCTCTGATGCTCCTCCTGGATATCTGAAAGGGGACCAGATTGGCACATCTGGTCTTGTCTTCTCGAAGACCACCACCCTCTTGCCACGGACCCAGAGACTCAAACAGGTTGCAAAAGAAACTCAACTTCCCTTCCAGCACCTCAAGGTTGAGCTTTGCAGATCCTGGCTGTGGTAGGCCCTGGTCAAAATGTTTTCACGGCAGTGGGTTCTTTGGCAGAAAATGGGGTTTTGGTCAAACTGAACCTCAAATTCTTTAACTGAAAGTTCCCATGTTTGCTAAAAAACAAAGAAAACATTCCAGGGACTAACAAGAAAAACAATCAAAAACCTGGCAAAAATTTAAACGCATTCATTAAAAAAAGAGCATGTGACAAACAACAGAAAATAGTTGTTTTACAAAGCCCTAATTTCATGCTGTGAATTTTTGAAGAAAAAAAAAAATTCTTGTTTTTTTGGTGGGTTTTTTTGGACGGAAAAACAGTTGGGAGGAAGGCTCATGCAGCTGACTGCAGGTGCAGTGATGGTGGGAGCAATGCCAACCTGCTTGTCAGAGCCTCAGCTGGTTCCTGCGAGCATCTCACACCATCCATGGAGAGAAAAAGGAGCCACCGAGGCACAGGACCTCTCTCCTAGACAGCACGGAAACCATCCCCAGAGGTGTCCATTGCTCTGAGGAGCCCTCCTGGCTGCCTTGGAAGGGCAGGTTGGGTGAGATCAGACTCCTGGCCAATGCAAAGGGGATTTAAAGCAGTTTACCCACACCCTTGCTCTACAATCCCCCTTGAGAGAGGCTTTAAGGGCGAAGCATCCCCTCCCAGCTGGTCCCAGCAGCTCCCCATCACCTGGATGATGCATCTCCTCCTGCAGCCTCATCTCGGCGGGGCCGAGGCAGGTGGGGTTACGCCAGGCCCAGTCGGTCAGGACGGAGATGTTGTTTATCTGTGCCTGCATGTCGTAGAGCAGGGTAGCCTGGATGTGCTGCAGGGTGCTGGCCTCGCTGTACCGATGCTCCAGGTCCTGCACCCGTTGAGCCAGGCTGTGGTTCCGGCCGGCTGCCTCCTCATGCTGCAGGCAGGGAGAAAAGTGGGATTGGGAGGGATGCCTGGAGACCGGCACGGAGCCGGGGGCATGGCCCTGGGACCCCCCCAGGGATGGGCAGGTAGGAGAGCAAGCGGGCAGAGGAGCGCTCGCTGCATGTGCCAACAGAGACCAAGGACCCCACTGACGGTGCCTGCACCCTCACCCTCACCCTGCAGCCCCAGCCCACCGTGGGAGCCACAGGCAGCTTGATATTGCCAGGCTCTGGTGCAGGCAGGGCGTGCACAGGCGAGCCTAGGGCTGCAAGAGCAAGGCAAGCATATAGGGTTCCTCTCCAAACACCCTCCAGTCTGCAACCCGTTGCAACATGGATGTGGCCTCTACATATTTAGCAACCACGGTTGGAGTTTCCTTCCAAAAAGCTGTCCAATCTCCCCTTGAACCATATGATGTTTTTATAACATTATAAGGAGCTCCACAGCTTATCGACACCTCGCGTGGCGAGCCACCTCCTGCTCTTTGGGCAACGGGTGGTGTCCTGCAAACAGCAATGACCGCATCCATGCTATGCAAGGACCCCAGCCCCTTTCACGACCCTTTTACTGCTTGTTTTTGGGACAACCAGTCTCTGATCCTATATAAAATGTATGTGCAAGCTGGCTGGAGGTGCCCATAGCTCGTACCAGGAGATGGGCACCCCGAGCCCCACCAGCACRCACCGAACATGCCCCAGATGCAGTTACTGCAGACACGCTCGCCTTTCTTGTTCAGTGCTCCCTGTCCATTAGATGGCAGAGCAGGCTTTAAACAGCACCTCCAAAATCCCACAGCAGCCTGGGAAACCCCCCTCCCTCCCCTGGGCAATGCAACAGCTCTACACCGTGCTCCCCAATACCCTCCCGTGGGTCCGGCAATCCCATACCCCCATCTGCAGTGGAGGGATGCTGGTTCTCCACCAGCACTACCCTTCCCTGTCCCCTGATGGGGACATCTCCTCCTCCATCACCCRCTCAGCATCACTGTCTGGGGCTCACAAGCCACCCCAAGACCCTGAAAATAAATGAGTTTATTTTCTCACCTCCCTGTCCCCAGCATCAGGGACAAATCTGGATTTTTAGGTGTCCGTGCAAGCTTGCGGCTTATTAAATATCCCTGGGGACACAAAGATCTGGCACTTGACTCATCACTACCTGCAAAACTGCAGCGGTGCTGCTGAGGGTCRGGGATTTCCTTCAGCTGGAAGGGGTTTGCATGCCCAGAGTATGTTTTCTTCCCTTCCAGCTGCTCCCAGGACCCAGCTCACACCTCGGGCCCCGTTCCTGCCAGGACACGTCTCAGCTCGCTGTTCCCAGGAGATGGCATCACCACTGCTGGGTTATTGTACCAATAACTACTGGCAGCTCTACAATATCCTTCCCAATGCTGCTTGAGCATTGCCTGCATGGCCCTGCTAAAAGCCCACCAGCCTGCCTGTATCCCAAAATCCAGAGCAGCTAGATAGACAGGGGCARCAAAGTGGGAATTACGGCGTGCAACGACACAGTGCTTTCCGTCTCAGGACTGCAATGTCTCCGGCTCTACCATAAATCAGCCGTGCCCCCCCTCTGCTCTGTGAGCTGTGACTGATACAGGCTTCTTACAGCTCCCTTCACCCACGCATCAGCTCTCTGAGTAAACCCCATGATGCTTTCTCCCAGACAGTCCCCTCCTCCACAGTTGATACCTTTTTTTTCCTGCTTCTGATTAAAAACGGCACAGCCAGACCACCGTGACGGTGCCCTGATGCTGCTCCCTTCACCGCATCCCTCTGCTGCGGTGGGACCGGGGCTGTATTTTTGCACAACGGGGTCCTGCTCTGTGCATTACCCAGCCGTGCAAATGCAACAGGACTGGAAATGCACAGGGAGGGCTGGGCGAGGGGGTTCCTTTTGCTCCCTAAATCATGCTGGAAGGAGAGAGGTGGGGAGGGAAGAAAGGACATAGATGGRGTGAACTCATCTGACCCAATTTGCGTGTCCCCATTAGCCTGAGCAGAGCTGTGACCTGGAAGAGCCTGTTGCTCTCACTCAACTCAGCAAGGGATGCTGAGCTCAGAGAGACGTCTCCGCTTGGACAGAAAAGCCCACGCTGAGCTCCCAGAGAAATAACTGACGGCAAACCCCAGGGAGACCAACTAGCAGCAGCCRGAGGCTGATTTATGAAGGCGGATTAAGGGAGCAACAACTCCTCAGTGGGAGGAACGGAGGCGGAGGAGACCTACCCAGGCTGACACAGCCGGCAATTCGGCAGAGCCACTCTCGGGAGATGCGAGGGGATGCAGGAGGAAAGGCAGCTTCCCAGGCTGGGCACRGGCGTTGGGAAGTGGTCAGACCAACGCAGAGGGAAAACTCCTTACGGGAGAGTCCCGAAGCCGGCGGGGAGCGGAGGCGATCGGCTCAGCAGCCGTTGCTGCCGCTGGTTTCCTCCGTTCAGCYGTAGCTCCCCGTGCAGTATTCAGCTTTGCTTCTTGCTTTTCCCCCCCTTTGGTGCTTGGAGGGTGACCGGACACATTGCCATCAGCTAAACTCTCCAGATTTTTTCTTCCTTCTTCTTCCAGGCCTCCCATCCCTTTATTTTTTTAGATTCATGGAAAAAAAACTGAGGTTGGAAGAAATGGCTGGAGGTCTCCAGCCCACCCCCCTGCAGAAAGCAGGGCCAGTTTCCAAGCTGGATCTGGTTGCTCAGGGCCTTTTCCAGTCAAGGTCTGAACTCTCTACAAATGATCCCAAAAGATCTCAGAGGATGTCCCCTTTCTGAGGGTGGCAGTATCTTGGTGGCACGGGCGTTGCTGGTGCTGTCCCCCAGGTATGAACCGCTTGGAGACACCTAAGTAGGACCTGGGACCTGGCTGCTCCAGGACACCTGGGTGCACCCTGTGTCCCTCTGCTCTCCTTGTAGGGTGAGGAGCCCAGCAACACCCCACAGCAGACACATCTCCTTCAGATCTGCTCACCTGGGCTCCCATTGAGGAGAAAGGAGCTCTCCCAACTCATCCCATCCTCGAGGAGACATCCAAGAGGTCCTAGCAGCATCTGTGTCTGCATTCACTGCTCAGATCTCTACGAGATCGGCTGAATCCCATAGAGACCCTTGCATGGCAGACATGGGAGGTGGGCAAGAGGAATCCCACCCTTTGGTGCGGCTCCAGGAGCATCCCTGTCCACCAGCTTCTCCCCAGCTGCCAGGCACAGGCTGGAGCGCCAGGGTATGATGTGAGAGCATCCGCTATCATCTGTCTAAGGATGATTCAGTACAAAAAAACAGCAAATAGCAGGCAAAGGGATAATAAACTAAAAAAAAAGACATAGAAATTACCAGGCGGGTGATAAGGGGGACAATAAGGGAGAGCAGAGGCTTCAGCCACTGCCGATGGACCTGCTGGGGCATGGCCTTGAACAGGGTCCACCTGAGCCCTGCAGCAGATGAGAAGGGGGAAACACAATTTTCAGGAGTATTATGGGCTTGTGGGACTCTGCGAGACTTATTATGGGATATTCAGGGGAAAGGCTAAAGKTGGGGAAAGGAGGGGGGGGTCAGGGTGGATGGGGTGGGGAATGAGTGTAGGAAAATGGAGAGATGGGGAATTAAAAAGGGCTGGACATGCTTAAACCAGCTGCCAGGCAGTGCCCTTTTCCGACTGAGCCTGATCACTGCAGTCTGTCTGCTCTTCTTACGCAGCTTATTTTTTTCAGCCTAATCTCACTCTCTCCTATGTGTGGGTGCTGCAGGGTCTAAGTGTCTGCAACCGGAGGGACGTGGGCCATGGCTCACAGGTCTAGGTCAGGATGTACATGCATGTGCACAGGCACGTCCATGTGTATGTGCATAGCCATGTATATGTGTATGTGCATATGCACGTGTATGTTTCTGTGCACGTGCATGTGCATGTATATATGCACGTGCACGTATGAGGGGTCTAAACACCAGCAGCTGGAAAGACCTGGGAGTGTTTGTATTTCCCCGGTGAATTTAATTGTCTGCGTGTAACTCGCTAGCAAACTTCGATCTGGACCAGCTGGCGAGCAGGAGGAGACCGGCATGCAGGGTAGGAAAGTGCAGGATCTGGGCATGGATATTAGACGGACTGAGAACCTGTGCTCCGCATCTAATTCCCTCGCCTGAGCACCGAGCGTCCTCTTCGAGGCCATCAGCTCAGCTCCCTCTACAGCCACCACCAGGCAACCAGGTTGGTTCTCCTCCCTCTTCCCTCTGACCCTGAAAAGACCCTGCACGACTGCCATAGACCAAACACCTTGCCTTTAGATGGATCATTTCCGAGTCTGGAAATGAAGAATGGATTAAGAGCACGAACACTGCAGGGAAAATATTTAGTGCATTACTATCCATCTCCCTCCTGGGCTGTGAGCTGGAGAGGTCAGTGAAAGAGCTGCAGCTCCAGGTAGCACAGAAGTGTGTTCTGGGGCCAGCGCAGGCAGCTGGGATTGGGGAAGGATAGATTAAAGAGTCCTGAGGGACAAAATGTCACCAGGGGATGAATGTGGGTAGTTGGGAGACCGAAGACCTATTGCACCAGCTTGTCCCAGTGCAAGTGCAAGGAGAAAATGGGAGAGGAGCAGTGGAAAGCGGGTGAGAAGGCAGGATGGGGGACAGAGGCCAACACGGGAGGAGGGACCCTGGGTGGGGGGTACCGAGTGGGTCTGCCTGAGCATGATCACCCACCCAGACTCACGTGCCCCCCTCCCTTCCTCCGTCGCACCAGGAACATCTCGGAGACACCCACGGCACAGACACCCACCCAACAGCGTGGCCATCGCAGCGCTCAGACAGCCCTGCAGCCTCCGGCACGGCCTCGCTCTCCCCGCGGGGCTGCTCGAACGAGGCTTTCCAAACAGGGAGCCCAAGGGTGAGGATGAAAGGAAGCCAAATAGAGAATAAATCAGCCCCAGAGCCAGACCGTATCAGACCTCATCCTCCAAGAGCAAAGACAAGGGTGCTATTCACCCGGCGGTCTCGGGGCTATTCCAGCTGACACCAGTGCATTGCTGCTGGTTCTTCTGCACATTTCATCAACAACCCAGTGAGACATTTAGCTGGGAAACAACTCCTATGGCAAGCAAAAACACACCCTGCTCCCTCCCTGTCCCTGGTTACAACCCTGTGCAAGCTGCTGCTTGCCACTGCCGACAGCCAAGCCAAGCGTTTGCCGGGCAAAACCACGGGGCAGTGCCAAACATCTGCAAGATTCAGAGGTGCCAAACAAGGTTGGAAAAAAATATATTAGCRTGAAGCTTCAGGCTGTGGGGCTGGTGAATGGAGTCGGGGTGTGATGAGCACYAGAAAGGAGACTGCAGGAAGGGTGCCGTGGGCTGGAGGTCAGGGCTTCTMCTGCTCAGCTGTGGCCGTCAGAGATGTGGTCCTTCACCAGCTACCCAGAACTCCAGGTCTAGTCTGGGATCCTGTTATGGGCAATGGGATGGATCAGCAACCCCAACCTCTCCTAGGCAGGCTCGAAGGTGGAGGAGATAGCATAGATAAAACACCAAAGGGTTTGTGGCTAATGTTAAGAAAGATCAGCCCTGGAAGGCTCCTGAGCCATCACAGTAGGAGCAGCTGGGGTTTAATGGATATCCCAGCCTGTGGTCAGGAAAACACCATCTGCTTCACCGGGTGTCMTCCCCCTGCAACTGCTGGGAGCTGGAAGGGACCATGGGGAGGGACCGTGGGCACTCACGCAGAGAGGGTCTGCAATGGGCAGCCCTTTACCTGGAGCTCGAGGACTTTGATGCGGTGCCGGTGGTTCCTCAGCTCCTCCTGCAGTTCTGAAATCAGCTCCCGCAGCTCCAGGACCTGTTGCTTGCGCTCCTCATTCTCATGGAGCCAGTAGGACACCTCATCGGTGCAACGAAACATGTCCGGGCATCGCTGCTCGTCCCCCTGCGGCAGCGTGGCCACGATCTTACAGCGGCCGTTGGGCAGCACCTGGTTGCTGTACTCCCCGCACTGGATCAGGCCCCTGCCCTCCTGGGGACCCTCGTGGTCTCTGTACGACGCGGGCAGGGATTTCTGCAGCGAGGGGCTGCTCAGCGTGGCCATGAGGATAAGGGATAGCCAACCTGTCCTGGCAGAGCAGGTGCTGGGGCAGACCTCCATCAGGCAGGTGAGGATGGTCCCCGGGGATGACCCCACGTGTCTCATCATCAAACACCGTCGGGGAGAAAGGTGGCAGTCCCCAGGGCATAACACCAGGTCTTCTCCCAAGAGTTAGCGGGTGAGCTATATGGGAACAGAGCTGGGATCCCAGAGCTCCTGCCAAGGGGGTCACTGCAGGCAAGGAACTCGCCTGTCCCCATAGAGCATCCTCCYTGCTGTCACCCCGTGGTCACCAAGCTGGGACCCGCTCCGGTGGGAGATCCCTCGCTCTCCTGGCCAGGCTCCACCGGCTTCATGGGCTGTGTATCCCCTCCTGCAGAGCTGCTGGTTGGCTTGGAGGGTGTTAAGGTCTGGCTGGGCCTGGTCAGCCCCTCGGGCAGGGCTTTCTGCCSACGCAGGACCGTGCACGGGAAGGAGCTGGCTCCCTCGGATGGGGCATCCCGCTACGTCGTCGCTCCCTGAAATGGGAACCAGAGCAAGGAGACAGGTGATGGCGAGGAAGGATGAGCAACCAACCCTCCCTACCATGCTGYCCACCCGCAGCAAACTGACAGGTCTCCCCACCTTCCCTGGCCCCCTCCAGCCATCCCCACTGCCCAGGGACACAGGGCACGGATTTGGGGCTCTCTCCATGTCCCTGTGTATGACTTCTGCTTGGCAGATGTAACTATAAATGGAGTTATCAAGTGAATGGTGGCCATCTACATGGGGAGCCCAGACCACCAACCCACCCTTGGGCAGGGTTAGACCACCAACCCATCCCAGGGGCGGTCTGGATGGACCYTGGCCGTGGGCTGATTGTTCCACGCGGGCTCAGGTCTGAGGGGGGATGGAGGGATGATGGCCTGGCCACCATCYGGGTGAGACAAATATGCAACTCAGTCCCTTTAATCCAGAGAAACTGGGGTCCCCTTGCAGCCAGAGCTGCCCTCTGATCCCTGCCTGATGCTGGGGCTCCCCACCATGGCACAATGATCCCAAGGTTTCTCCCAACCAAAAGCCATCCCCATCCTACTCCAGCGAGGATGAGGAACTGGGAGGGATGCCGCAGCTGCCCAGCACCATCCCAGCTCCCAGCAAGCAGCACCCCAGCTCCCAACATACCTTCAAAAGTCCTGGCCAGGCTCTCCGGCGGCAAGAGCAGAGAGCAGCAAGCATCAACTGGCCATGGGGAGCAGGGTGTGATTTAGGGGACACTAAGTGCTTATTCCCCCTGATCCTATCACCGCACTATAAATAGGGCCAAGAGAGCCGCCGGTCTCAGGCGACGCATGGGAGGGAGGAGCACGGATCCCAGCATGACCTTATCAGTRTACAGGGGATTAAGCCGGTGCCTTGGCAGGAGGGCATGGCTTCCTCTCACCTAGAAACCCCCTGTCCCACCCTGGGGATGTGTTTTGGGGAGAGGGCAGAGACCTGCCCCATCCCAGCAGTTTTGGAGGGAGAGCTTCCCAACCTAGCCGTGGACGGGGGCTCRGGGCAGGGAACAGCCATCATTTATTTTATTCACTAGCCCAGGGCTGCTTCTTTGCTTTTGCAAGGGAATAATGTCAACAGGCTTGCTTAATTAAATATGCTAATCATTCAGCCATAAGAATGCGAACTGAAACCAGAGACTTCCGTATTGGACAAAAGCGTTGGCTGTTGGGTTTTCTTCCCTTAATGTAAAGAATTTCCAGATGATGTTCCCAGACTGATTCCCACAAAAGAGATACTCAAACCAGCTCAGATGGTCTCCAAAAACAGAGGAACTGCCTGGAGAAGGGGACCTTCATTAGCAAACGTCTGCTCGGGTGGTTTGAAGAGGTGCTGAACCTCACTGGTCCTCCAGCAACTATCCCAGATGGCCACGTGAGTGTCCTTTGGAGGACCTGTCACCTCCATGGACAGGACCCTCCTGCACCACCAGTGGCCCCCAGCAAGGGTCTGGGTGAGATAAGGGGAGGACACAGCTTCCATGACACCCGAGCATGCCAACCCTACATAGTGGGGCCATGTCCTGCCCTGACTTCCCCACAGCTGGATCCAGCCCTGCACATCCAGTCTCTCTTCCCCTGGGAAGGTTGAAATCTGAGTTTAACTCCAGGGTTAGGCAGAAAAACTAAAAGCCCAGCCAGATCGCCAGCCCACAACCAGTTCCCGGCTTTGCTTTTGGCTTGTAAAAACGTTAGGCGAAGAGGGTTTATTTGTTTTCTTTGTCTCTGTGGGGAGTTGGTCAGGGATGTGCTGTCTCTGAGTCCTGCCAGCTCAGGACATGGTGCTGCGCCCCTGGGCTGATTTCTGCATCTCCAGCACAGCAGACATCTCTGTGTCCGTATCCACCACCCAGGGTGGCTTGGAGAAGAAGGGACCCCAGCAGCAAGTCCCCCGAGCGAGCAGAGGCTCTCCCAAGCTCATGCACACTAATGGACAGAGAGCAACCAGCCCAGGCAGGGAGCAGATCACCCCAGCTCTCCCCAGCCAGGAGGACCTCTTGAGGACACCTCTTCCTGCTGGGGCAGGAACCCGGATTGCTCCAAAAATCACACCTCTTCGCACACGCTGCCTCCAGCCAAGCCACCCTCTGCTCTTTTTCAAGCGTGGCTGTGCTTTGCTTCAACAGCCACTTGTGGGAGAGAAAAATAAGGCTGAAGCATCCTCCCTGGAGCTGGCAGGAGCTGTGCCAGCCCAGCAGGCAGCCAGCCTGGACAGCAGTGCTGGGTAAAGCAGGAGCACAGCAGTGAGAGGGACCCTGAGATCATCCCACAAAGCTCTGAGGGACACCAAGAGAAGTACTATGTGAAGGAACACCATGGGCAGAGGATGGGAAAATGGGGCTGGGGGCAGCAGGGAACCAGAAAAAGGTCGTTGCAGGGAAGGGAGGAGTGATGGTCCATCTAGACGTGATGGACATGAAGACCTTTCAGTGCTGACACTTCTCTTYGGGCTGGATCCCACCACCGCACCAGCAAACCCCACTCCACCACCGCAAGAGTCGTTCCTCTGGCCAGACATAGACTTTTACCCTCCAGGCTTGTCCTGAGCCACCCCACRGCCCAGAGAGAAAGGATGCGATGGTAGGCACCGACGTGGCTATAAGATTAATTGCACCCCATAGCCAGCGCTTTCTGGGGTGGTACGGGGGCGGATCAGGGCAGGGGACCAAGGAGAACATCTCACTCTCGAATCCCAGCCAAGAGCTCCTCCAGCGCGATTAGCTAAAGACCAGCTTTCCTTTATTGCACATGAGTGGATAGACATTTAACGTGCTTGTCTATAATGAAATCCATTATCCTCGTCTTTCAACGGAGGCCCTACAGTTCTGGTTCCCCCTTTTCATGGCTGGAGGTGGYGGGGGAGAGGAGGTGGAGGAGGGATGGAGCCAGGTACAGCCAGGCCCTTTGTGTGGCCACTCAGGAGGCACTCTCCCCGTAAATGTTTGGGCTCCTAAATGGATCTGACCTCTCCTACTCCAGCCCCTTTCCCTTTCATTTTCTTTTCCTCATTATTCTTGGGAAAAAAAAACAAACAAGCCTCGTCCGGATCATTAGCGTCAGAGGCGGAGACGGGCACCGAGTGCCACATGGAAGAGGCGAACGTACATTTCGTTCAATGCCCCTCAAGGCTGCTCCTTCACAAAGGGAGATGTGAAAATGGTCCCCGCTGGCGGCTCGCCACCGGCCGCCCTGACAGGGCTCGATGCAAAGCTGCCTCTTCAGGGAGACAAAGTGCGGCCATTTCTTCTGCCTTCGATTGATGTCTGAGTTGTTTGGGGAGCATTTAGCGAGGAGGGGAGAGGGGAAGAGAGGGGGGAAATTCAATGAGAGAGCCTGGGCGATGCTAATAGAGATAACGGCTCTGAAGGCTCAAGGTTGAGTGCCCGGTGTTTGGTCTGCCTGTCTTCGGCATCGTTCCCCGCTGTTTGGGGGGACATCAGCTACGGACCCCTCCCAGTGGTCCGGGATTACTTGAAGCCAACACCAAGGGTACCCCTTGGCCAACTCTTTCTAAAGTCATAGATGCAGATTACCCCACCCTGCTGGGGAGTAGCTGTTGTTGAGCATCCGTCTCCCCAACGTCCTGTGAAGAGCAGCACCATGAAGCCCGTGCCACCACCATCCTCCCCTGCCACGAGCACATCTTCTGATTCCTCCCAAATGCAGGAATGCAACGTTTCCATGGGCATGCAACTCCTGCTCTTCCCACTCCATCCCAAATCCCACTCTGTCTGCTCCCCACTGTAGTTTCTGGAGGAGACGAGGTCCCCACCACCATCGCTCAGACGCTGCAGCCTCTCCTCTGCTCRACAAGCCTGTGCCCAGCCTTCAACAGCTCACACTCGGTGTGCAAAAACCCACCAGCTCTCACATGGCCTCTCTTTGAGGGAGAAATGTCAAAAAATGTAATACTTCCACATTTCTTGTTCCTACCCAATGGAGTGAAGAGACCCCCAGGTATCCCTGGATAACTCTCCATCCCTGACCTTGCCTTGGTCTCCTGGAGGAAAGGACAAACTAACCCACCTCTACCTACCCCAACCTCTTAGGATTGCAATGACCCRAATTAGCTCCCACCACTAACACCAATAATCAGTGATTTACTATAAAATAATCTGCAGTAAGAGGCAGTTCAGAGGCTCCTGAAGACCAGGGAGCCCCAAAATCAGAGTAAACTTTAGTGCTGCTCTGCAGCCTGTGGTCACGCTCCACAAATATCAGCAAAAGCCGTACCCTGATGTACATGGGCCATGGGCTTCCAGGGCTCATGCTCTCCGCTAGCCCCAAGCCCTGGATGCAAAACCCCTGCCCTGGGTAATCCCTGCCTGGGGAGGGTAAGGGGGGCCGGGTGCATCAGATGGAGATTTAGGGTCCAGCTGGAGCTGGGGAGCTGCTGGTGCTCAGGAAGGCACTGCAGATCTCAGGGCCGCTTTGGGATCTTGCAGGGATCTGGCTCTGCCCGGGGGCTTTGCTAAGCACCTTCGCCCTTAATCCTCCCCGAGAGCACCAGCCCTGGGCAGAGGCAGCACCTCGAAGGGACAAGCRAGGCTGTTCGCACCCCTCGGGGCTGCTCCTCTCTTGGTTCCCTGCAGCCTCCCAAATCCCCCTCCCATCCTCTCTTCCCTCCTGCAATTTCAATGTGCGATTTCAAGAGAGTTGAAGTTGCAGAAAGGAGGAAAACAGGACACGGCTGAGTGTCACTGGGGCTGGAGAAGGGGCTGGGTGCAGTTCTCCTCCCACGGGACCCCGAAACACAGCATGAGCTCTGGGTTGCAGGAATGAAGTCCCTGCTGGGCTCCTAAACCCTGCCGAAAGCCGGCTTCCCCCCCCTAAGAAGCTGTAATCCCTCTTAGGGGCACGGGCAATAATCGGGGATTTGGCTCTGGGTGTGCAAATGCGTGTGTGGGGGGGTGTACAGCATGTGTGTGTGTCTGCRTGTATATAACTGGGTCAAAAAGAAGAGAAAGGCAGCGTGAATGAGGAAAGAAAATGCTGAATTGGACAATTTTGGGTTCCCGACCCCATTTCTCCTGTTGCCCCAGGGGTGGCTCTGCCCTGGGCTAACCCCCAGGGTCGGCACGCACCCGTGCCGGGCGGGAGGGGATGATGCGGTCCCGGTCCCGGAGGGAGGGCAGGATTTATCCCCGGCACTTTTAGCCAACCAAAAGTCAGGCAGCTCCTTCCAGTCCATGATTTGGGCTGGCTCTGCTGTCACCGGAGAAGGAGCCACATCCCAGGGGGACCTCCGTGTCCTCGGATGGGTGGCAAGGACCCGAGGAGCCGCTCCGGGCAGGAGCGGTGTCCCTGTGTGGGGACAGGACACCCCCTCRAGAGGGTCACGGCTGTGCCCCCAACCCGGCCAGGAGTTTGCTGACCCCATTCTTCCAGCCCAGAAAACAGGACAATTTCCAAATCCAGGAGCTGAAATGAGATTCATTTGGTCTAAAAGCAAGGTGCAATATTTACTTACTGCTTTTTTTTGTTACCAGCAGCTGGAATTGAGCGAGAGGTGCACCTTGGGGAGGGTTTCCCATGCAACGTGCTGTCTTGCTTCCAATGGCCGCTTGCATTCCCAGCTGGAGAGGCAGCTGCCCTCTTCCTGCCCTCCCCGGCTGCTCCGAGAGGTTTCAAAACAGTCCACAACTGAGAGCTAAGTCTTCGTGGTGAAAATGGACTTGTTCCTACCCAAGCCTTAACTCCCTGCTGGGGGTTACAGCCCCAAAGCCCCGTGGCCATCTTGCTGCTCCTACAGCACACTGGCTCCAGGACATCCATGTCTTTCCTGTACTGGGGATGCCCAGGGGTATTTCTGATCCCCTGCATTATCCAAGAAAAAAGTCAACTGTATTTCCCTCAAAAACTCTTAATGAGGGGGATATAAATTGTGATGGATGGGGATCAGGACCCTTAGATTCTGCTTATAGATCTGTGCTTGCAGGAATGCTGAATGGGGGCATGGAGGGGGTTGTGAGCCCTGGTGATGGCTGGTGATGCCCTGGTGATGCCTGGTGATGCCCTGGTGATGCTTGGTGGTGCCTGGTGACACCCTGGTGATGTTTGGTGGTGCTTGGTGATGCCCTGGTGATGCCTGGTGATGCCCTGGTGATGTTTGGCGGTGCTTGGTGATGCCCTGGTGATGCCTGGTGATGCCCTGGTGATGTTTGGCGGTGCTTGGTGATGCCCTGGTGATGCCTGGTGATGCCCTGATGTTGTGTTTCTGGCACCCCGGCGAGGAAAATCTGGCACACGTGAGAAAGGCAGGTGCACCGGAGAAAGGTCACGGTGGTATTTGTCCATTCACTGCTGTCCAAGGAGATTGGTGTTAGGGGGCAAAACAGGGACAAACGAAACCTGTAATGTGCTGGGCTCATCTGCCAGATCAGCAATTATTTCTGCAGCTGAGAGCCTCCTCTGAGCCAGGTTGGTCCTCACTAGGGAATGCCATCGCCTTGATCCCTTGGAGGGCTCCAGGGGAAAGACAGGCATAACAGGAATAAAGCCTCAGCCCTTCGGAGGAGCTCGAGTCAGCTCAGTTGTGACGGCCAAGATAAGCCTGACTCCAACTTTCCAAAGCCATGGAAAATCAAGCTGCAGACTCCTGTCGTAATTTCTAAAGGGATCAAGACGGAGCTGCAGGACAGGGTTTCCCTGAAAGGATTTGGCCAGTTGGGATGAATTTGCTGGCTGGAAAAATCGAGGTGAGAAAGATGAGGGAATTCTGGACGTGCCAGAACATGTTGACATTTTCCAGCCTATCAATATTTGAGGAAATTCAGCCACAACAGGGGATAAATGTGCCAAGAGGTGCTCAAAGACTGATGTGCAAACCAACACCTTCCCTAGAGAGAAAAGTCCATGGCCCCAACTGCAAATCCCAAATGGCAAGTTAGTTTTTGAAGGAGACTTTGAGAGAACAAATGCTCTTGTTCCCTCACCTACTTTTCCAGGCTGCCTTGCTGCAGTGTCTTTTGGGGTCATGCACACCGCTTCCCAGGTGCAGACAGCCTTTCTCCCCTTGTCTTTGGCTCTGCTCACCAGGTACATCCTCACCAAGACCAGATGCTGCCTGGGAGCATCCCCAGGCATTGCACTGTGGCCACCCAAAGCCCTTTCACTCCAGCCAAACTCCCCGAGTCTCCAGGTCCCCATCACGCTCTGCTTGGTGCAAAACCAGTGCCACACACCCTGCCCTGGTGCAAGATGTGCAGCTGGTACCCACCAGAGCATCATTTCTAAGGGAGATGAGGGTGATGAAGGATGATCAGGAGCTGCTAAGCAAGGCAAGCATCCTCTCAAATACTTGTGCCATTGGAAATGTTGCTCTGATAATTAAACGTGAGGCATTTCTTTACAGAGCAGGGCGACGGGCTGTGCAGCTTCCAGCCAAGGGACGCTGTAGGTGCTGAAAGTCAATTGGCTTGAAGGGGACAGTGGAAAAGATTGTGAAAAAGAAATCCATGAAGGACTATTAAACACCATGACCCACAGATTGCTCTGGGCATGCGCTGCTTATCAGCCTCGCCTCCTAACAAGCACAAGTTGCTGCAGTGAAGATGCGTCCTTCACCATGAAAGCAGAAGAGCAGCAGAAACAAACCTGTTCAAGCTGTAAAGGCTCTCGTCCCTGCAGGAGCTTGCTCGGGTAAAGGGCTTGCCTGGATCCTGCAATTATAGTCGGTGCATGATCTATCCAGTGGGGTGATGTGACTCAAGCTCTCTGCAAATATCAGGAGGAAAAGATAATGCCAGAAAACACCTACAAGCAAAAATATCAGAGTGACATCGTTCAGATCCTCAAATGCCTTTAGTTGTCTGTTCCTAGAGAAATGCCCCATTTTGGTTCAAATCAGAGAGAATCAGGCACAATTATAGATTTTAGCATACAAATAGTGCTGAGGAAAGGGCATTGGCATCAGTAAGCTTAGGCAGAGCAGTTCCACCAGTTCACAGGCCACACAGCCATTTCTTTCTTCATTTTAGGTTTGATCTTGATTTTATTAAAGTCAGTAGGAAAATCAGTTGACTCCAGCAGAAAGGAAAGGGACTCCYCTCTCTGCAATAAAACTCATGTGTGCCAGGTCCCAGCCAAAAAAAGGATTTTTTTTCTACTGGAGGCTGCCCTGGGCTGCTCTTGCTGTGGAGCTCAGCACCTTCACGTGAACTTAAACCTGGTACCAGGTGCCTGCTGGGCCAYGGAATCATAGAATAGTTTGGGTTGGAAGGGACCTTCAAAGGTCATCTAGTCCAACCCCCCTAAATCAGTGGTGGGATTCCCAGTCCCTAACTTCAGAGCTGCTCTTCCTCCTACAGTGAAGCTACAACAGAGCAAGCATCAGCATTTTCCTCCAAGAGCAAGGTGCATGGCTTGTATTTCACTGYCTGCCACGGACTCAAGGCAGGCACGGGTGGGTTCAGAAGGGGCCCCTCGGTCAAAGCCAGCTGGAGACCACAGCTCCGGGTGTGCACAGATGTGATCACCTCCATTTACGCACCCAAAAAGGCCTTAATCCTTTATGGGTGATCTGCCAGTCACTGGCTCCAAGGCTCAGATTTACCATCAGTAAGTGTCTTCTGGCTTTAAAATCTTCAAGCAATGGAGATAAGATAGTTTTATGGTGGTGATCCAACTATCTCTTCATCTGGATGTCTCCTGCTCGTTATACCCTGCACTTAATGCAGCTGCCCTGGGGATCCATCCTCATCCCATTTCACCAAATACAAGATGGAGATGGTCCGGATGGAGCAGGGTCCTCAGCACCACTCCCCACCCCACCAGCTGCACCCGGGCAGGAGCAGAAGTGCTTGCTGAGCCCAGAAGACCTGCTCGAACAGAGGACGGGTCAACTCTCTGCAAAGCACTGCAGGAAATCTGTCCTGAGCGAAGAGGGAAGGGGACTGACTCAGCACCCAACAGCACGTGGCTGTGCCGGAGGGACGTGTGGGTCCTAGGACAGACCTACGTGGCCATCACAAGGTTCTTGCAAGCCCCAGAGCACCTCTCACCTCTGTGACGCTGGTGTTTACAGCCCGGTGGGACGGCTGCCTCACGTCCCATGGGATTTGAGCACAGCCGCGACATTCGCACCCAGCCCCAGAGCTCATTCACACCCAGGTGCGACCTGTTCTCCAAATTAAAACAGAAAGGCCAGAAATCACGCGGCTAACGAGCCCGTTCACCCATGGATGCCTCACCCCCGCATCCAGCCCTGCCAGGAAAGGGCTGCACATCCTGAGCATGTGGCTCTTACAGGGACAAGGTCATGATGAAGCCACCAGATCTCATTCAAGGCACCCCTAAAGTGAGGTCTCCAGAGCTGGGCGGTTGCTGGAGTGGAGCCCCGGGGGCATGCCTTGCTGCTGGCCACGCTCAGAGCCAGGGGCTGGAGGATGCTGCTCTTATATGGTCCTGGATGGTCTTCAGCTCTCCCCTGCTCAGGGAGAAGAAAGAAGAGGTTCCTCCTAATGGGATTTTCTCCCCGCCTGAGGGTCCTTTTCTTGTTGTCTTGGCTTCCCACCACTCCCATTCATTTGCCTRGGAGCCAGCTGCATCCACTATTCATTTACACTGGAAAAAAAAAGATAAATAAGCTCTGGAATAAAATATAATGAGTATCCTGCCGTTACACTGGGAACAGGCCTGCACTGGGAGCGGGAGCTGGTCACTCCAGCACCCCAACGGTGGAGCATCCTCCAGAGATGCTGGGGCACCAACGTCCCCGGGAGATGCCGTGCTCCCCGGCACCGGGAGCGGGGAGGGTGACCTCCGGCTGCAGTTGTCTCTCGGAGGGAGGTCTGAAAGCACCAGCTGCAAGGCCGGCAAGCGCTGAGGCATCCAGCATGGGCTGCTGAAGCCGCAGCAGAGGATGCTTCATCTCAGCCCCTCACCTGCAGCCGCTCCGCTCAGCGAGGTTTCCTAAACAGATTTCGCATCTTCCTTATAAACATAAACTGCTCAGATTGGCCTAATGAAGATGAAAGAGCCTTTAAAGTGGGAATCATAGCTCCGGTTTGGGCCATAAAGTATCTCAGAATAGCTCTCCGTCATGGAAAAATATTGCAGATTGGGGGATCTGTCAGGGAGGACGGAGGCAGCTGACGCAGTTGCGGGTGCTGCGGCTGGCTTGGGGATGGCTTTGGGGAGGACAGGGGTCCGGAGAAGGTGTGAACCAAACTGAAATGCTACAGAGGATATTCCTTGAACCTCTGGTGCTTTGCCTCTTTAGTAACCCGCTATGGAGGGTTTCATCCAGTCCTGGGGTACTCGAGTGAATCTGTTGCACCCCAATATCCTTCGGCAAGGAGGTGCACATGTCTGCAGCCTGCTGAAGGACAACCCACCTCCTTTTTGTTTATTCTCAGCCTCTTCTCTGGCTGTTGGAAAGAGGGGAGGATCTCCAGAGGAGATCTTGCCAGGATGGAGCATCTCCCCCCTGAGGCAGATATCTGGATGACATTCCTTGGAGGTATTTAAAAGACGTGTAGATGAGGCGCTTAGGGACATGGTTTAGTGGGCATGGAGGTGTTGGGTTGATGGTTGGACTCGATGACCTTAGAGGTCCCTTCCAACCTTAATGATTCTATGATTCTATGATTCTATGAAGTGGCTCAACCACACCCCGGGTCTCTCCAGCCCCAGTGTCCTGCTTATGGGCTGCTCTCCCCAGGAGGTTGCCTTTGGGGTGGCTCCTTTCCCTGCAGAAGACCGTGTCGAGTAAAATAGGAGCAAATCCTTCACCCATCCAAGGTGAGACCACATCTGCTCCCTGCTGGTAAAATCGCTGGCAAACCTCCATGTGTGACTTCGCCGTGCCCTGCAGTGTGTCTTCTCATAAGCATGCAAATCAACAACTGTGCTTCATATGGGCTGGTGGGAGGGATGCTCACAGCCCATGTCTAGCTCTTGCTTGAGCCCAGACCCAACAAAAATCACTGTTAGGTGCTCCGGGAGGATGGCCCAGCCTTCAAGGGCCACCTTGGCATTACATCCTGGGGATAGAAAATCCCGATGCAGATGTGTTTCTTCACATGGATAAGCGCACAGCTGGAAAAAAAGACCTTAAAATCATCCCGTGATCCCCACATGCGGCTGAGGACCGGTGCCATCACAACGGGATGCTTGTGGAGAGCAGCCAGCGGAGGTGACGAGCAAGGTCAGAGGCAAATCCGCCTCAAACACATGAGACACAGGGTATAGAAGGCCATGCAAATCCTGGTAAACCAGCTCTGGACACTGTCCTGCTGCTGTTAAACCTCCCACACGGGGCCTGGTGGGGTTTTGGGATGTGGTTTTACCCCAAACCATCCCAGGGTAGAGTCAGGAGTTAACAAACCCACAGCCACCCACAGGGGTGGTTTGCACATCGCCACCCTCTTTTGGGTGGAAGAAGAGAGTTGAGTCCTCCAGGCACGAGCCAGCTGACGGGCGGGGGCTGGAAACTTGGCACCAGATGAGTTTCCCCATGGCTCCAACCCCCTCGGACCCGCCATCACCCCCAGCCCCCTTCCAGGCTTGCCCCAAGGTGCTGTCCTGCACTGAACACATTGTAGAGGACGGAACATCCCTCTTGCTTGCCCGTGCAAGGCTTGGCCAAGGTGTGTGAAGGAGCCTCCTGGAAGCCACCGCTGCTCTTACATATAGAGTAGCCAAGGCCAACCCTATAGAAAACATGAGTTCTGCTGGGCTTTGGGCCACTGTGCAATAGGGAAAGAGTCCGCAGCCCAAAGCTGGTCCAGCTCGAGTGGAGCGGAGAGGCTGGGGTTTGACGGGTGCAGAAAGGGAGCAGCTCTGGAAAAGCTGCCCCCAGGCTGGAGAATGCTCTCCCGCTGCTTTTGCACCCAAAGCCGGCGGGCACAGGACTCCCTGGCACATCAGGCAGAGATGCCCGCTGCCTGCGCCCACCCTGCCCGGGCTGAGGAGCCGCTGCTGTCCCCAGAGGTTTGCTTTTAACCACGTCCCCTTTTATCCCAAGGAAAGACAACCCCAAATCCTCAGCACCCATCAGAACACGAAGCCCTCCCACGCCTGAGCCCAAGGAGTGACGGATGCTCCTGTCCGGCACGCCGGTAATAAACAACCCATGCCAAACCCACCGCTGCCGGTGCCGGCTGATACCCAGCGAAGGACTTTCCATCCAACCCCCCAAACAAAGCTCCAAAGCTGCAAACGCAATTAGCAGCATCGCCTGGAAAACTTTGCCGGCTGCGGTTCGTGGAGAGATGCTAATCCCTCCATCCGCCGCGGGGCCGGATCCGGTGAACGCCCGTCGCTTGCTCATCTTTTGTTTGGTACCTGGAACGGTCCCTCTCGCCTCCCCTCTCGCCCCCCCTTCCCTCCGGCAGACGGCGGTGGATGCAATCGTCGGGGGGGGGGATATAAAAAGCCGCCGGGGCCAGCGGCCGAGTGGCAGACGCTCTCCGGGAGCGAGAGGGAGAGGGGGACGGAGGGCGTGCGGCGGCGGTCGGGCTCCCACCCAGGTCACAGGTAAGCCCCAAAAACCAATGACCCAGCCCTGTGGGTCTCCCCGATGTATTTTGGGGTGCATGGGAGGAAAGAAACTTTGCAAAAATATGGGCTTGATGGATGGTGGGGACCRGTCGCTGCGGAGGGGTGACACGCCGTGATGGATGGCCACCGGGCAGGGGTTTCCTGGCAAGGGACGGGCAATAAAACATACCTTTCCCTCCCTGCCTCTGGCTTATTGCCCTCTCCCTCTGTTAATTGTCGGGTTTATTTGCATTATTGGGTGTTAATGTGTCACAGAGGTGCTGCCTGCTGCTGCCCCGGACCCCTCCGTGCTGCTGCGCTGGGGGGTCCCGGGCAGCAACACCCGCAAATTCAGGCAGAAGACAGAAAGACAACCTTTACGTTTAGATTTGGTCTGTCTCGCTGTTTTATCCCCYTTTCTGAACTGCTATTTGCTGTCATAAATCCAGGGTCTTTTTTCCCTCTGCCAAAGAAAGTCCCCCTCCACCCAGGCTCGACCTGGCGGCTCTTGCACCGGAGGGGAGGGTCAGCTCTCCCCTCCAGCCACACATTTTGGTCCAAAATGAGATTTTTCTTCTGTTTTCTTTCAACGTGGGATGGGGTTTTCCTCCCGTAGAGCTCCCGCAGCATAGGGGAAGGTGAGACACGTGAGTCCACGCTGAGTTAAATACGGCTGCTTGGGAAAGAGTTGGGGTTTGCAGAGGAAAAGCGACCTGGGCATCCTCGGGGACCCTGGAGCCAGGTCCCGCGGGCATCCAGGAACCGACCCCAACCTCATCCTTGACGGCCCAGCAGCAACAGCCACTTCAGCCTCCAGGTTTTGGGCAGATCCTGGGTTAATTTTGGCAGCCCCCGGGGCACACCACGTCCCAAACACCACCAGCACCTGCCATAGCCCTTCCCAAAAGCCAAGCAACTGACTTCAATATTATTTAATGTAAAATATTCATGTCTTACTCTTCTAATCCTAATTTAATATTATTTACAGTTGTGTCTCCCACCACGCAGGAGTTCTGCAGCCGCTCGAGGGGCATCGCAGGACAGGTTAGGAGGAAGCATATATTTTTTTAGAGGAATCAGCTTGCAAGCCGTGAGTGGTTTGGCAAGGGATGAAACCTGAAGACAGCTCCCTAACGCTTTCCCCTTGCAGCATCACTCATCTTTATGGGGTTCTCAGGAGGCGGCAGCAATCCCCGCCGACAGCGGTTGTCACCTACGGTAGCAGTGACAAAAGACCTGGGCTCTTTCTGTTGGGAAGGCAAAAGGAAGAGGCAGGGGGGAAGGTTGCCTGGTTTTCGGTGCGGTCGAGGAGGAGCAGAGCGATGCGGGTGCAGGCAGGGAGGCAGCTTCGGGTGTCGCCTTCCCTTTTCCGTGCCTCAGTTTCCCCTCCGGCAAAATCACCCCCATGCTCCTGGAGCGTAGGGAGGAGCATCCCTTTGCAATGAGCTTGAAGCGGGAGGAAAGCTTTGCAGAAGGAGGGGTTTGCAGCACTAACGCATCTCCCGCGGGACGGGGACAGGCAAAGCTGCGGCCCTGCGGGAAGGGGCAGGGCTGGGGGGAGGCAGGTCGGTGCCGCAGGAGGGGACCCCGCTCCTGCAACCCCAGCAGAGGCAACTTCGAAAAGGGAAAGGGTAAGGTGGACACATCAAGGAAAGCATTAAAGAACCTCCAGAAGGGAAAAAAAAAGGTTTGGTGGTTTGTTTGTTTTTTTTTTTTTCTTTTTTTTTCCCCATAGTTCCTGCACGGTTTCTGGGCCCRCAGCCCCTGACATCCCTCCTGTGACCCCCGCCTCCCGCCCCCGGCCAGGATGCCGAGCGCGCTGTGGAGCAGCCTGCCCGTGGTGCTGGGGCTGCTGCTCTGGCACCCCGCCGGCGCCAGCGGCCCGTGCTGGGAGAGCAGCAAATGCCAGGATCTTGCCAGCGAGGCCGGCGTTTTGGTAAGCTTGGGGATGGGGACTGCCCTCCGGCTGCTTTGGTTTCTGACCCCCCCCAGGGACCGGCACGGCGGGCTGGGGGAGGAGGTGACGGGGATGCCATCACCGTGGGGTGACCTGCATTGATGGGAGGTGATGCTTCGGGCCCCAGGACCCGCAGGTTTGGGTGGGSTCCTGCCTCCTGACTTCATGCTGGGTGATGATGGTAAAATAAGTTTTTGAGCTTGCAGCGTCCCTCCTGCGCGGGATGAACCAGCAATTTGGGTATCGGCTTCACCCCGCACCCAAGGGTGCTCGCAGAGCATGACCTGCTCTCACCGGTGACGGGGCAGCGATAGCGGCTCACCCCGTGCAGGCACTGAGTTTGCTCCAGGGAGCCCGCAGTGGGGGCTGTGCCCCCCCCCCAGCAGTTTTTCCAGCCACCCAGGACTGGTTTGGTGCCTGGGCACRATGCTCCAGGCTCAGCCCTTGAAGCTCCCTGCCAAGGGGGTGGCACCCGCACGGGGAACCTCAGCGGGGCACAAGCATGAAACCATCTTGTGAAACATCCCACTCCGTGCAAGCAGCCCCCTGCAAACCCCCGCCCCGGGGATGCCCGGCCGTGTGCTCACCCTTCTCGCACATCTCGCCCTCCCGCGCAGGCGTGCGCCGCGGCGTGCAGAGCCGACCTGTCGGCCGAGGCGCCCGTCTACCCGGGGAACGGGCACCTCCAGCCCCTCTCCGAGAGCATCCGCAAGTACGTCATGAGCCACTTTCGCTGGAACAAGTTCGGCCGGAGGAACAGCAGCAGTAGCAGCAGCGGCGGCGGGGGACACAAACGGGAGGAGGTGGTGGGGGGCAACCCACCACCGACATCACTGCCCGCCGTCCCCCCGTCCCACCACGAGGAAGAGCAAGGAGGAACCGGGCTGGAGCGGGAGGAAGGCAAACGCTCCTACTCCATGGAGCACTTTCGCTGGGGAAAGCCGGTGGGACGCAAGAGGAGACCCATCAAGGTCTACCCCAACGGGGTGGAGGAGGAGTCGGCCGAGAGCTTCCCGCTGGAGTTCAGGCGGGAGCTGGCGCTCGGCGGCACCGGGGCACCACCCGAGGAGGAAGAGGAGGAGGAGGAGGAGGAGGAGGAAGGCCAGGAGGAAGAGAAGAAGGCCGGCGGCTCCTACCGCATGCGCCATTTCCGCTGGCACGCGCCCTTGAAGGACAAGCGCTACGGGGGCTTCATGACTTCGGAGCACAGCCAGACCCCTCTAGTGACTCTCTTCAAAAACGCCATCATCAAAAGCGCCTACAAGAAGGGGCAGTGATGGGGGAGAGCCCGAGGGGCGTCCCGCCCCCGCCGCCACCCCCCCCTGCCCCGTAGCTTTAGCGTCCCGCTGGCATGTGTTTCACTTAGAGATCCCGCGTTATGTCGTTCTTAATTAGTACTCCAAAGGGGTCCGCTCTCGGGTTTGACTGGGTGGGAACAGGTTAGGGATAAAGACGTCAACCGCTTTGCCGCACCCACTGGACACGCACAGGGAGCGGGGATGACGCCCAGTTCGGAGCACGCCAGATGATTTTCATATATTTTCACTGAGCTGT
This sequence comes from Phoebastria nigripes, assembly GCA_035582835.1. NCBI lineage: Eukaryota > Metazoa > Chordata > Aves > Procellariiformes > Diomedeidae > Phoebastria > Phoebastria nigripes. The sequence continues at coordinate 512,273 of JAYKAV010001742.1, forward strand.
ACAATACTGTAAAAAAAAATTAAAAAAAATCTAAAAAAAAAAAAAAAAAAAAAAAAATTAAAAATACATTTTTTTGCAAGCTAACCAGGTGTCGGCAATGTCTCTGGGGGTGCCTGGTGTCTGTAAAGGGGCAGAAAAAATAATTGCAAAGTAAAATCCTGCAGCTGGGGGGTAAAGAGACATGGCTGGGAAAGTGCTGGGGAGCGTGTTTTGGGGTGGGGGGAGAAAGGGCAATTTTGCAGCCCCGGCTCGGGAGCCTCTCAGGAGCTGGCCGTGGGGCTCCAGCAAGGCTGGGCTCGCTGCAGCCAGCCCGGAGAGGGCACCGGGGGCTGCATTTTGGCAGGGGCCAGCTCCTGCACACCCCAGCAGAATGTGTTTCCGTCCCGGAGAGGAGCCCCACGCTGATGTGACGTGGGATGACAGCGTTTGCTGGCAGCCTGGGGAAATGCAGAATCCTCTGGGTGCTGCCCCAAGGAGCGAAGGGACCCATCCAGGCTCCCCCAGCACCCACCTCCCAGGTAAACTCATTAATTCCCTATTAAATGATAACGCTGAAGAGCCTGGGTACTAGGGAAAGCTTCGTTATTTATCAAGTAACGCTGCTAACTCATGTAGTGAAGCGGGCGGGCAGGCTGGGGGGGTGCCTTGGGTTGGTGCACTGGGGAGGAGGCCAGGTTTAAAATCAGTTTCATGGGGAAGCAAACCTTGACCCCCCTCTGCCTAACAAACACCTTATTGCTACCAAAGCATAACTGTGCCCATTCCCCCTTTTACATGCTTCCCAGGCAGCAAAACACCAGCATTAATATCGTAACGCCGATCTCGCGTGCTGGCTTTGCGCTTCCCACCACCTCCCGCTCCACCCGAGGACGGAAAGCACGTGCAGAAGAGCTGCAGATGCCTCGGTGGGATGAACCCACCACCATCCAGGCCCTAAACAGGAGGGGCTTTTGGGACTGGGATTGCAACGTACGGGGCCGTGCATCCCCGTTTATTTGGTAAAACATGGTGGAAATATTGTTAAAGGAAAACAGGGCTCATATTAGTGCTTTTCTCCCTACTCCTTAGCTAAGAGATGTCCTAGGTCCTTGACATAGCAAGGAGCAGAGGGGCTGCTGGAGCAGCACGCGCGTGGCTGGAGCACACGTGGCACGGTGAGCACCGCCGAYGTTTTGGTCCCTCAGATAGCTATCCGGGTGTTTTTCCCATTTTGGCCTTGGCAAGTGGGTTTGCACACATTCAGGCACACCGAGAACAGAAGCCCAGGGCCTTTCCCTGCGGCCCTGCGCACTGCAGGGAGCTTCCACGGGATGGGGGAAAAATGGAGGAAATGCTGAATTATAAAGGATGACGAAGATGAAGCCCGGTTTGGGTTGGATCCACAGCTGAGGCCATCCTCCTCCTCACCCCACGCCTTCCCTTCTCCATCCCAGCAGCAACCACCCATTTTTCCTCTCCCAGGGCAGAGAGACAGCACCCAGCTGCCAGGAACTGGCCAAGACAGCAGAGCCCCTAAGGTGGCAACATCAACATTTATTTGAAAAGGGCATTAAGACGGTGCATTTGAAAATATCGAGGGCTTCTTGGCCCTTTTTTAACAACCCACTCCCCCCCCCGGCCCTCGGCTACACACGCAAATGCCACAATGCTCCGAAATACAGAGATGGAAACGCACACATGCACCTAAACTGCCGACTTTATAGAAATATACTTTGTCATCTATACGTACACAAGTATCTAAACTAAATGTGATGTACAAACAGGTCACTTACACTGTGTGTGTGTCKCGGGGGGACATTTACAGGTGGAGTCTGGGTCCCAAAATGTGGAGGGGCCATGGCAAGACATGCTGGGGGCTGCAGCCAGCCGGGAGGCGAGGGCCCCAGCCCCGCTGCCGTGTCCCATGGAGCGGAGCAAGGGAAAAGCATTGGGACCGGAGGCTGCTCCCGGGAGCAGAGGCCAGGGGTATCTTCTGCCCCAAAAGGGATGATGGGCACCCCAAGATGTGCCCCGTGGTGTCCCCGTGGCTCCCCTCCTTCAGCACACACAAATTTGTGCTCATCTTCCCACCTCCTTTGTGGATTTGAAGAGTTTTGGATGTGTTTTCCCATGGACACACAATTTGGGGGTTAATTGCTTTTCCTATTGCATTTTGTTAAAAATTTTAATGCTTTTCATTAGAACAGCCACAGGAGCAAACCCTCCTTCCCCAAGCAGCCTGCTTTGGGTTCCCACTGCCCCAGCCAAAACTCAGGCTTCAGCAGGACCAGGCATAAACCGGGGAGCAGAAAGGGCTTGGGGACAGGGCACGGAGATACATGGGGACCCTGAGGAGAGGCAGCAGCAAGGGGAGAGCCTCGGGCACCGGGCAGGGCTGGCACAGGCTGCAAGCGGGACAGCACTGTGATCCAGCCCAGGGACCGAAATAAACCCTTGTTTTTCCTGTCCTCTTAAGCTAGATCATTTCCTAAGCCTGGATTACAGCACGACCACACAAACAAGCGGTGACTTCGGGGCAATTGCGAACTGTATCTGCCACTGAGGAAAAAAAAAAGGGGGGGGRATGGTAATGTGTAATTGCAGCTTAAAATAACTGCCTGAAGATCTGCAGCAAGAGGTGGCAGAGAAATGGGTCATGGCTGAAGCAACCCAGCGGGGCACAGGCAGAGCCGGTGCGACCGCCGAGCGGCTGCATTTACCTGCTGTCCCTCYGCCATGTGCAGAAGCAGCTTCCACGTCTCCAGCTTTAGACCTTTCTGTGTCTCTTTGTGCAGTGAAGACAGAAGCAGCATGTTCAGCCGGAGGGGAAGGGGCTGCCTAAGCTCATGGGAGAGATCCCCAGGGACCCCCAGCCTGCTCGGAGGGTGACAGTGGGGAAGCTGCAGTCAGTGCCCATCAGACTGCGAGCACGCCCAAGCTCGCCTTAAGAACAGCCTTAGCGCACCAACACTTAAAAGGCATTTGGGAGAGAGAGAGACCCTGTGAACGACTGAATATCCCCAGGTGGCCTTTCCTCCCCATCCCTACCCTCTTCACCTTGCAGTTTTGGTTTGGTAGGACCCAGAATTTTCTACCACGTCTGTCTAAAGCAAAACTCTTGATAGCCTCATCTCCCCCCAAGCCCAATTCCAGTTTTATCCTATTGCATAAGAAGCGGCGCCATCCATGGCCTGCCAAGCGCAGGGTCTGCAGGTTGGACCCTGTAAAACACCTTATCGTAGCTATTGGGTTTCTTTGGGCTTACAGCTCAGTTGATTTAAGATCGGACTTTGTCAAAGTGATTCTGCTAAAAAAACAAAACAAAACAAAAAAATTTCTTTCTTTGAGACAGGAACCCCAAAACTGTGAAAACCCAACCCAAAAATATGAAAAGAGTGGGTTAATGTGTTAATATTCCCCAGCATGGTGGTTGCTCATGCCTCGTGTCACTGCTCCAGGCGTCACACTGCATGCCCATGCACGCTGCCTGTGGGCTTGGTCGCACCAGCCCCCCGCGAGCAGCCTGCTCATGACTCAGGCGAGAGGCACGGCTCTTGTGGGTTTTCCCCAAAAAAGTGGGTTTTCCCAAAGAAATCGTGTTTTCAAGTGACCTGGAACCAGCCAGGCTGCTGTGTGCCCCCACACTGGGATGGGACGATTGCAAGCCCTCCATCCGGGGCGTCAGGGCACCTTGAAGCACCCAGGGGAACTGGCCATGTGCCAAGGGGGCTACGGGAAGATGCAGGCTCAGAGGCCAAGAGCTGGATGCAGGGACCGTACCCGCTCCAGCAACCTGCCTCAAACACCAGCTTGGGCAGGCTTTGATTATACGGCTGCCCCAGGCTCCGGCACGCCGCACCCCAGACCCTCTCTTGCCTTTTACAGTCTCACACCCTCCAGCTTCAGCCCTGCCCCTTGCCAGGGGCTCTCAATGTGGCCAACAGACGATGGGGGGAGGGATTCCCCAGGGAACGGGTTTGCTTTATGCTGGGAAGATGTACATGCCCAACATCCTCTCCCCTTCCCGAAAAACAAAACCAGAGAGGGAGGTCAGAGCAACTACGCACCTCCCCGTGCCACTGTGCCCCAAGCCTCCTGCACCACCAACCGCTGCAAAACACGGCTGCAGAGGCAGAGTCTCACAAAATAAAGTACGGGAGACAGGTTTGTGGTGCCAACAAATCTTGGGGTGGCCTTGGTGTCCATGCCCCCACCCGTCCTGCACAAGGATGCGCTCCCTGCAGGGTCAGCAGTCTCTCCCCAAGAGGTCCTTTAGTGTGAGCTGTGCAGCGGTGGCTCTGCCCTACCAGCACGGCCACCCTCAGTACACGCACAGGTCTGGGAACTTCATCTCGTACACCGGGATAGAGTGGTTTTGGGGCTGGCCGTAGGCGGCTGTGATGGTGCCGGAGGGGCTTGGCGGTGGCCTGAAACAAAAGAGATGGAAGGAGGTGGTTTACAGAGAGGTTTGGTGAGGAAGCAAAGCCTGGTGCAGAAAACGTGCATTCCTGCACCGTTGCAGGTCTCCCCAGTGCCACCACAGCAGAGGACAACTGGGGCAAACAAACCAGAGGTGGCTCCCAGCAATCCTTGTCCCCTCTGCCATCACAAAGGCCCCAACCCCAGGCTGGCACCCATCCCCAGCACGAGTCTCCTTGATGGGGGACACATGTGGCTCCCATTGCCCCACAGCCAGCACTGGCCTTGTGGTCAGGCACCCCACACTCCAGCAGCGGGTTTTCGGGTGGCTTGACAAACTGGGCTTGGCTGTCGCCCCAACTCACCGTATGGTGATCTCAAAAATCTGGTTGAGCTTGCTCTGCAGCAACGTCGCCTGTAACACAGACACAGTGGCTGTATTAGTGCGGCTGCACCCTGAGAACCACAGCGATGCAAACGGGACAAACACCCCGTTGGCCTTCCCCGGTCACCAGAACAGGGGGAGGGTGGCCTGGCAAAATTCAGAGCCACATCATCACCGTCCGCCTCTCCCCAGCAGAGCGGCCACGGGGATTTAGAATGCCACAGCCCCGACTCACCCGGGCACCGCAGTGGGCGGCAATCTCCTCGAATGGGGCTTTCTGAAATTTCTCCACCACTTGCCGCCTCCGCTCTCGCTCCTGTTCCTCCACGGCGACACTGTCTACTGAAGCAGATGGGAGATGGCTCTCAGCTGCTCTCCACTCGTAGAGACCACCCCGTGCTGCACCCCCACCTCCCCAGCAGACAGCATGGATTTGGGCATCACTAGAAAGCCAAGGAGAGGGTCTCCAGCCTCTGGCTTTGGGACCAGCCCCCCAGGGACATCCCCAGGGCCAGGCAGAGCTATGAAGCTGCCTGGCCACCCTGTGACATGAGTGCAATGCTGCCRTGGCGAGGTGCTGGGGACTCATCCATCCGTGGTGTGCACATAGCAGGGGTGACAGTATCCACACATACACACCACGCCAGCCTCCACCTCTCCCTGCCATAGCCGGCTCCCTCGCTTACCTATCGCCTTCTTCAGCGTCTCGTACGTGATTTCTTCCGCTGGTGCTCTCTAAAGTAAAGGGAAAAGCAGATGAGGCTCAACGCACAGCACAGGACACCGTTCTGGGATCACAGCAACCCAGAACCAGTGTCCCAGGCTGTATTCTTGCACCAAAACATAGTCTGATCTTAAAGATCAGGGATATCTTTCCTGGCAAACTGCACTTTTAAGATGTTTTTTTCAGGCTGGACGAGCCAGGCCTTACACCTCCCCGAAGGCTCCCATAACTAAGAAATAAGCATACAGGGAAAATAAAGATTTGCCACCCAAACAGCAGTGGGAGACCCTTCCTGCCGTGCAGCTCCCCTTGCAGGCTGGGACCTGTCAGCACCTGGAGGGGAGCATCAGGGGGAGTCAGGGTTTTTCTGACCCCGCTCACTGCCAGACACACCAGGGCTGAGTTATGGGCCCGTGCACTCGCAGCCAGTGGAGCAATTATACGTGCAGCCAAATGAAGAATTAGAGAGGGCTTAACTGCACGCTGTCAGGCTACTAAAAGCACACGGTGCCAAAGGGATGAGGCAGCCTCTGCAGCTCTGGCGTAACACAGTACCTGCTCTCGCTCAGGACTGTTTCTCGACTCCACCTCGACCTGCAGGGAAATGGTCTCGCCAATGCTCTTCCTCTTGGACAAGCGATCTTCATCTGGGGAGGAAGAGAAAGGGCAGGAGAGCTAGTCACAGCCACTCTGGGGGCAGCAGGGTGAGCACAGGCAGCTCCCAGGGAACACAGTGTCATGTCCCATCCCCAGGGTAGCAATCCATCTGCTCAGCCATTCACCCAAATCCATCCAAACCAGCAGAACTGAGGACTGAGCCAAGCCCAGTGGGCTTCATTGCTCCTTCCAGCTAGCCAGCCATGCATGTGGCAACCCCAGGAAGCTTCCGATTCACTGCTTTGTGCCTCAGTTTCCCCAAGGCTACACCTCTAAAGGAGGGCAGAAAAACAACATGCCCACATGTAGCACAAGAACTTCACCCCCCCATAACTGTGCAGAGTGAGGGATCAGTTTCCTCCCTTCCCAGTTCTCCGGGGTGCCCCAGGGTGCTGCGTACCCGTCAGCTGGGGGATGTAGGGTGTGCTGAGTCGATCTGAGTTGTAGCCACTGCCGCCCAGCACCTCACTGATCTTGCTCTGCCAGAAGAAGACCTCTGGGCCCAGGCGGTCAAGGCTCTTGCTCAACCTATGGAGATGGAGAAAAACCAATGGAGATGGCAGCATCTGTCCTGCTAGGGTAACCATGTCAGCAGGGTTTCCAGTTCCTTTGGGTCAGAAACAATGCTCTCATGGCTTCGCTTAGCTCCAGCACAGCCAGATACATCACGCTATTTCTGTGCACACCAGCACAAAACCAGAGTCCCAGAAGGGCTCTCAACCCACCACAAAGGATACTGATGTGCTCAGGAAGGACCACCCTGACCTAGGGAATGTCTCAGGAGAGCAGAGGCACTCATTGGGGGCAGTGTCTCTGTAAGGGACCTCACCACCAAATGTGACCCATGCCAAGTCTGCCAAGGCTGTGCCAGCAGGAATGCGACAACCCAGCCAGCCTTGGCCTGGGGATGCTCAGCACGCAGCAGGCATCCTCAAGCTGGTGGCGCGGCAGAGCAGCAGGATGACATGCCAGATCTACACCCATCCTGCTGCCAGAGAAGGGGAGGGATCCCTGCAGAGCTAATGCTGGCATTGGGCTGGCTTTGAGCGCAAGCCGTGGTGGCCACCCCCTTCCCTGGCTGGATGGGATCCCCCTCAGATTCTAAACAGGCTGAAAACCACTTGATGTCCTTCCCACTGCGCCATCCCCAGATGGGAAAGGAGACAAGCACAGGCTGTCTCCTGTAGGAGAAGGGCTGATAAACCCATTATTGCCCACAATCTTATGGATGCCAATCCCTCAGGAGCCGGTAGTGGGGAAGAAGGTATTTTCCAGGCTCTTACCTGGGTCTCTCCACAAACACATCTTCAGGGAGCAGATAGGGAGCTTCCTTCTGCCGCATCTGGATGACCTGCAGAAGACAAGCAAGGAGCCAAGCTCAAACCCCATGGGTGGCCAGGAGAGCCGATGCCAGAGCTGCCACAGACAAAGCTCCAGCCCTGTCCCCAGACTCTCCCTCGCACCTCATGGATGTGCTGGCAGAAGGTGGGCACGGTGGTGAGCTGGCTGATGAGGTTCAGGTAAGCTGCACCGAGGGCAAAGAGCGCGCAGCGGTTGTACGCTGTCAAGTTATCCTCGTTGATCTGGGCAATCTCCTGCAGCAGAGACAGAGCCCCATGAGATAAGGATGGACAAGGCCCCAGGGTGGTCCCTATCCACCTCGTGGCATCACCTGCCCTGTAAACATCCCAGCTTTTGGAGCTTGCGTTTGCAGCATTTCGGGGGCTGACAAGGCAACTGGGGTCTCTCCCCAGCGTGCTGGTCTGATCCCACTATGGTGGGAAAAGCTGAGAGCAGGTAAGGCACTTGCATCCCCCTTCCTCAGAGACCCCAACTCCAAAACAACCCCCCTCCCAGAGGCTCCTTCCCATCGCATCCCAGCTCCCCCCTGCCTACCTGCACTGCCAGCACCAGGCGGATGAGGTCCACCACAACCTCCTCGTTAGCCAGCTCGATGCTAATGAGCATCAGCATGCTGTAGAGAGCCTCGTAGTGAGCCTGCATGTTGCTCTCCTCCTTGCATATCAGGTAGATGTGCCGGTAGAGCTGCTGGCCATGCTGTGGGGACACGGAAGGATGTGGTCACCTCCTGAGCATCCCCTGTGAGCAACACTGCCATCAACGCAGAGAAAGAAAAGCAGCAGGGCCCAGCAAAGGGGCCTCCATCCATGCAGGAGGGAGCAGAGCTCCTCCGGTCACCAAGCAAATGAAGAAAGCCCCAGGAAGAGGGAGCTGTGACTATCAGGTGGTGTTTCACCATTCGATGCTGGACCCTGATGGGGAAGAGGCACCAGCAGGTCCAAGAGAAGAGCCCAGGGCAGGCAAACAGCACTCACACCACCGAGCCCAGGGAAAGGATGCCTCTGTTGCAGAAGCATTATAGAAATCACAGCTCAGACCACAACAGAGAAATAAAGCCCTGAGACACACTGCTTGATAGCGAGGCATGGGACAGAGCAGGGCACACGCTGGTGCAAGGGAAACACAACTCTGCCATTGCTGCTCCCTGGTGTGTGCAAGGTAATAAACGGACCCTCTCTTGGCCTCAAGTGAGCTCCAGAGGGGTTTGCACCACCCCTGAAAATGTTTTAAGGGGGAAATAAAAATAAATAATAAATAATCAGGCAACTTTGAAAGCCACTTGATAAATAGCTTTTGGGATACCAGCACATCCCGGGATGCTCATTCCTTGGGGCAAATAGCAGATTTAGGAATCTAGAAAGGCCCACGCATGAAGCGCTGATGGAGATTGAATCCCACTGGCTTTTCCCAGGGACATCCCCAGGTTTAGGGGCATCGTAGGACTCCCCCATGGCTCAGTGTGACTTGGGGAAACAGACACACAGTCCTTACACCAGTCTGCATGAGGACAGCTTGACCCAGACCCTGTCACTACCTTCTTCATGAAGACAGTATCTTGGCGTGAGCATTTGTCCACTTTCAGCTTCAGGACCGAGATGTCGCTGATGGTGCTGCAAGGAAAGGCCAAGGGGAAGGGAAAACTCAGACACCGGAGGGAGGAGGCGCGATTCCCGCACGCCTGCAGAGCTGCTGGCCAGGAACGAGCCATCTGGGAGGAACTAAGCAGGGAAGCTAAAGGTGGCTTTTAAAACCCATCTGAGCAATTCAGATATTCAAGAGTACTGAGCCAAATCACTACAGGATTTCAAGGCAGTGGCACTCAGGAACACAAAGGCAAGTTGACAAAGAAGCGTGCAAGCAAAGTGGATTAGCGGGACCACAGCAAAACCCCTGGAAATGTTTCCATCGGGGATTATAGTCACCTTCTTCCAAGGTAATGCAGCATGGACAACATGAGTGCCCAGCAGGCCTATCCATGGGGATGCAACGCAGTCGATGAACCCACTTGAGGAGGTTCATCTCCTGCACATCCTCCTGGGACCACTGTCTAACCACAGTTACATTCAGCAATATGGTCCCATGTCCCTCTGGGCACAGTCTCTCAGAGAGACCCCCCAACCCATCTGGCTCTTACCAGACCACTGATGTGCAGCATTAAACCACCCCAGAACTGSTACCAGATTTATTAATAACCCTGCCAGCGTTCCCAGCTCAGCAGATCTCCCTCACAAGCCTGCTCTGCAGGGTCTGCAGGTCCCAGCCCTGTTGGGGAGCCCCCGGGACATACCTGATGGTGGAGAACTTCTGCCGATTCCCGTGGCGATCGATGAAGCTGATGAGAATCTCCAGGACAAAGAGGCGGATCTCAGCATCCTCCATGAGGGCTGCGGAGAGCAGCCTGTCCAGGAAGGCACTGGGAAGTGCCGTGAGCATGTTACTGCACTGGAAGCCCACAGAGACCTGCAAACATCAAAGAAAAAGGAAGGCAACGTGACAGTGTCACTTAAGGGGGGTTAAAACACACCAAGAAAGAGGTGATACAAGCAGGGAAGACTAAGTACAGCTTGAGCTCTTCCTAAACCACCCCAGGGGAGAGGGTCCCCGAGCTTAGCTCCCCCATGCCAGCAGCTGGGGACCTCATGTGTCTCATGGGGGCTGGATACTCCTGCGGGGATGGTGACACGTTCATACCTGGAGGAGGGACTTCAGAAGCATTATCTGTGTCAGCCGATTCCGGTTCTCCCTGTCATGGAGAGAAGAAACATATGGTAAAATCCAAGTGAAAACAAAACAACCCTCCTTCCATACCCAAAGGATGGAAAAGCCTCAGAAAGGGTAGGACCAGTTTCCTAAGAGTAAACCACCACGAACAGCCATGCTGTAAAGGTCTCCAGCAAATGAGCTCCAGATTTAACAGCCAGCAAAAAGGCTGCTAAAGGAATGATGAATATCAAAGTATACATCCTGCCATAGGCACCAGAAACAAGGCAGCACTTGCATCTCCTGGCAGGCACAAGCTGAGCTCGGGACAATGAATCACCATCTGGATGTGCCCATCCCACAGCGGCTCTCGAGGGACGCCAGGCACCAGCTCTGAATAGGCTCCTCGCTTTTAAGCAGCTGAAAATTGGCAAGATGAAGCCCAACCCCTTCTTTCTGTGAAGGTACCCCTGCTCCTCGCTCCCGTCTCGCTTCTTGCAAAGCCACCATGAACCACGCTTCCACTTCAGCAACGTGGGGCTTTTTTTATGCAAAAAAGAGGAAATCTTGAATTCTCTACTGTCTGAACTCAGTCTTTCCTAGCCCTATACCGGAAGGGGACACAGGGAGCTCCCAAGGGATTTCCAGGCTGTCCCATCACCCGCAACACGCTGCCTGTGCTGCCTACCTCTGCCCAGGGACTGAGCTACACCGCAAATGGCAGCATCCCCATAAGCCAAACTGCAGGCTGCAGCTCCTCTGCAAACTCCTGGTTCACCTACACACCCAGAGCAAGCATCATCCTTCACACAGCGTCAGATGAGATTTAAAAACTCTCCCGGAGAAAGCTCATGAGCTGATAAAGCAGTGGTAACAAACAGCCTGGCACAGCCAGCCTAGCACTGAGAAGTGACTGCCATCCTGGGGCTATGAGCCTGATTCTGCTCCTGCAGCAAGGAAAGCTGCCCTGGCCAAACAGCACGCAGCACCCAGTGTGTCTCCCACCATGTGAATCGGGATTGAACGCAGGCGTCAGGAATTACCGCCATGTGAGCGAGGAGCTGAGCATGTCTCCTATCAGCCGGCAAAGTCTCTCTCCCATCAGAGACAAGTGGGAAGAGCCTGACCGTACTTCAAAGATAAATATAGCATGAAAATCTGTTTGCTCCTTACCTACATGTTTCAGCGCTGATACCCTCGCTCCAAATAGCTCTCATGGTCTGTTCCCACACTTCTTAAGCAATTATGTTGTTTGGGTGTTTTCCTTTCCTTCTCTTCCTCTGCTGCCGGGTAGAAATACCACCTCCCGCTCAGTGTTAATAAAAGCTCAGAGGCAGCTCAGAGGGGCCACGCACCAGCAGTGGGAGGCAGCGATGAGCAGCCAGTCTCACGAAGCCATACACGAGCTTCTCAAAAGCCACGGGCAGCCCTCACTCACCAGCAGCCACCTCGCTGCCCTGAGACATCTGAAGTCACTCCCCTGAACATTATTTYTAGTTCCTGGCTAGTTTTGGATGACACCCCAGGACCAAGCTCCTGACAGCTGAATCTCTCAGCAGGTACCCGAAGAAACGCAGAGTTCAACTGCAGCACCACTGCCTGTAAACACCTTTCCTCCTTGATGCTCTGGTGTTTCAAGAGGCCCTTATCATCACATTTGCAGGAGACAGCAAAGCATTTTAAACAAGGATCTCATGTTGCTCAGCTTCCCTCGGTCTTTGGTGGAAGTTCTCGATGCTCAGCCTTTCTGATAATGCGCCCACATCCCAGTCTGTCCCCAAAGGCCACCTCAAGGTGGGAACSGTTTCAGGAGCTCCCCAGCACTTTCAGCCCCACATTCAAAGCCTTACACCACTGCACACGGGACAGCGGCAGGGAGAGCAGGTCAGGGGGGAGCAAGAGGAGGGAGGAAGGCATCCGTTCTCACCCGGCTTTGCCAGCCTCGATGGACTGCTGTGAGGATGGTAGCGGCACCTTGTTCATGATGAAGACCATCACCTCAGACTGCTGGTAGGTGGGCAGCGTGCTGGCAAAGGACCCTGCAGGGACAAGAGCGAGCTGGCAGCGTGCGAGGTGCAGCCCACTGCCCTCAGAAGCAGCCAGTGCCGTGGGGTCTGCCCGCCTGCCCCACTCCAAGCTGGCTGCCAGACCCTCATAGCCAGGCTGGGATAGGACAATGCCCGCCTGGATCCGGTACCCGCAGGCAGCTTTACCTTCAGGGTGATTCAAGACCCATCAAAACACCTCCCAGGTGGGGCAGCCCCAGGCCCAGGCAGGGTGAGGCTGAGAGATGCCAATCCCTGCCTCTACCCCTTCCTTTTTTGGGGCTGGTGCATCCCCATCCTCAGCGGCTGCAGCAGGCTGACACCTGCCCTCTTTCCCTCCTCTCCTTCCCTTCCTCAGGGTCTCCTACCCAGAGGAGAAACAYGACTCTGCCTGCACACAGCAGCTCTGCTGGGAATGGCTGGGGTTGCAATGCCACCTGCTGATAACCCACCACCAGGCTTGCAGCACGCCGCAACAGATAAATCTCATTTCCCATCACTGCTTTTAGGATGAGGGTGACTTTGTTTCACCCCAGATAATCCTGCAGATGCACAAGGCAGAAACCCACCGCGCAGGGGGTCACCCACCAGCACCTGCGCTGGGTACCGCGGCACACCCCACCTATGGTTTTAATGACGGCCTCCTGGAACATCCTCTCCTCATGCTCCTTGATGATCTTTGTGCTGACACCGGCAGCGCAGTCGTAGCTCCCCGTCAGCGCGTAGTCAATGCTGAGCCGCAGCTGCCTCAGCAGGGTGTTAAACACCTCCAGCACCGTGGGGCCTGGGGTGGCGAGAGGGAAGAGACAGYGAAGCATCGCCGGAGGAGAGCAGCAGTTTTCCCCATGGAGATGGAGGCTGTAGTTTTCTCCAGGACAGTGTCGTTTATACCTCCCACCACCCCATAAACAGGTTGAAAAACAGTTTGGCCAGACACACAGTGACTTTTAATCCCCACCAACTTCCCCAGTCAAGGCAGGAGAGAAATGTTCTTCCAGGAGCACTGTCAGCTCAGCATATTCACACCGAGCCCCTGAAAATCCCTTTGCCCGCTGCCACAAAGGCAAAGGCAGGCATTGCATTCAGCCCTCCAGGTTTAGGTCGCTGCATGTGGGGCATGGGTGTTGTACTTGGGAGCACTGAAATGGCACAGAACAGATCCCCAGCACCCCTGGATGCCCCAGGCTGGATCCCCCATCACCAGCTCAGACTTGGGCACATCCCAGAGCCAAGCCCAAACCTCCAGCACCTCTTCACTGCTCCCACCGCAACAGAAGGGTGAAGAGATGGATGGAGAGGATAAATTTATCCACTTACCAACAGATCCGGAGGCTGCGATCACCGCTGCCTCCGAGAGGACCTCCACGATGCCCGCACGCACAGTGGCCGCGCTCTTGCTATTAGCATCCAGGTGCCCCAGGAGCTGCTGGATCACGAGATGGGAGTGCTGYGGCTGGAAAGAGAGGATGAACGTCAGCGCGGGTGCTGCATGCACAAGGTGACAGCCTGTTTCTGTAACCCACACGGCTACCAGGAATGAATCCTGCACATGCGCCCAGCTGCTCCAAGTCCCTGCCCGGCTCTTTCCAAGACAGCTCCAGATGCAAAATGAGAGAGGGCACCTGGAGGAAGCCTGTTTTACATGACCAAGCAAGAGCTTGGAGCAATTTGCATGGGAAAAACAATCTAAAGAGTTGTACAGATCTAAGGAAATGGTGACAATTAATCCTGGGGTTTCAGGGAGAAGGGATTTGATTTTTGCCAGGGTTTCCCAAACACGTCTATACTTCAAAAGGGTCCTGCTGAGTTATTGTGACCTTACACCTCCAATATGCATTAACAGGATTTTATAAAATCTAGTAGTGCTGTAAAGGGKTTTAGGCAGTTTACAGGATTAAAAACAAGAAATGAGAACAGGGGGCAGCGATCTGCTTTTCACTGTAAGAGTTTTCCAAGCAGAGCCATGGCTTGGCTGAGTCCAAAATTAAAGCAAGCTCCCAAAGGGGTGAAGTGAGGCAGCAGGTCTGGGACAGCCCCAGCAGAGTGGGAGCAGGGTGGGAAGGCAGCACCATGCCCAAAAGCACGCAGGGACGCATGCAAACAGAGTTTCATTGAGATCCATGCGGAAAAAGAAAGGATGGACCTTTTCCCGTTACTTTGGGGTTTACCTAAACTGCATTTCCAAGGCCCCCWGTGAGAAGGGAAGAGCCTGGCAGGGTCTGTCTCTGAGCATCCCCATGTCTAAGGACGGGGATGCTGGGCTGCAGGCACTGTCGCAATGCCTGGTTTGCCTGGGGCACATTTCACCCCAGACAGCCCCCCTCCTTTTCTGCAGGGACGAGAAGCTTGGGTCGATTTACACAGCAGCGATCTGGAAAGAGGCAGCTTTCCATCGGAGCCCAACTGCCTCCTTTGGAGTGTTTCACAGCATGTCGCTAGCCTGTCTGATTTAGCAGGGCTTTGCTTTCCACTGAGAGGGAGGGAATCACTCCCAGGACTGAGATACAAGCTCCATGAGCAGCATCCTAAAACACGCACGGCTGCCACACAGCCAGGCTAACTAACGCCTGTCAGCCATTTCCCCGCATACCCGCGGAGCACCCAGCCCGTGCTGCCATACACCCGGACCGTGCCCGTCTCCAGCCTGTTTTGGGGCACGCTTGGAGGCCGAGATCATTGCAAGCGCTCGGACTTGGCACTGCCGGGATGCAGCAATGCGACGGTGGCTCTGACTCAGCCCAGCCATGGAGGCAGACGCGGATGCTCCCAAGCATGCACGTGCATCCCCAACCGGTGCCGCTGGCCAGAGTCCCGCCAGCTCCCCACCTGGATCGAGTACATGATGATCCTGAAGCAGCAGGTGGCAAAGATCTTCGGCTCCCAGAGCGAGTGGTTATCCAGGTGGCTGGGGAAGAGATGGAAACGGACGGGAAAGTAATTGTCAGTCCCCCAAACCCTGCAGGAGCGGAAAGCAGCACCAAGCACCAGGGACGGCCAGAAGCAGCAGGGCGCAAACACTGCAGGCAAGGGCAGGGACACAAACTCCTCTCCAGGGTGACTTTTCTCAGCGACAGGTATCTATCCCATGCCATCTTCCTCATTGCAACCAAAAACGAGAGCTCCGCCTGAAACCCAGTCCCCATCTCCAGTACCATGTAGAGGGGAGCCAGAGGAGACCGTGCCCTCGCCCCAGCTCTAGCCCRCATTGGCTGTTTCCCCATGCCTCAGTTTCCCTTGTGCCAAAGACRAGGGATGCACGACTTACATGAGGACGGGTTTGATGGCGTTCTTGATGTTGCCGTACGCCGCTCGGCCCAGCAGCTCCCGCAGACACCTCTCCGCCAGCTCCGTAGGACTCTCCTTCTCCTTCTCGGTGGCTTGCAGCGGGGAGGGGGAGCGGCTGCGAAAGCAGAGGAGGGCGATGAGAGCGGCGCTGAGCGTGTGGCAGCAGTGGGAGAGAAGAGGCACAGTGCCCGGCCAGGAAAGGTTGGAGCAAAATGGTCGTGGCATCTGCCTGCACCCTGTGCTGCACAGGGGCCCCTCGCACAGCCCACAGCCACCCCGCAGCAGCCAAATGTCACGCTGCCAGGCAGACAGGGTAGCTCCATCCCAGCAGAGCCCAGTGATAAAGCGCTGCTGGATTTGAGCCAGATCAGAGAGCAGCATGGGTGCACGGATTGCAGAGGACGGGGACGTGCCAGGACGGCCCTGCTTGCAGCACCAGGCTGTGCCAGGCAGCAGGGACAGCCCCCATGTCCCTGGGACTGCGAGGAGGATCCTGGTGCTCGGTGTTGGAGGGGGAAGGATCTTATCGGTGAGGACACAGGACATAACGTCCTCCCGGGTGGACACAGCCTCCCGGGGGAGGAAGAGCAAAGCAGTCACGGTTTGGCACAAGTCACCCTGAACATGCACACCCCAGAGGAGATCCATCCCCTTTTTCCACACTYGGGCTGTTTGGCATCACACAAACACCATGAATGCTTTTTCCACCTTGATGCTTCAGTTCACAAGAAAAAGGGAAAAGGCCAGAAGCCAGCTTCCCAGGGCTGATACATCTCTCTTACCCTTCAAAAGGAAAATCCCAGGAGGAATTCATGCCTGCTTCTCTGCTCTGTGCTTCTCAGCTAAGCAACTCCCCTTCAAACACCCAGCTGGTGGCAAGCACACAGCCAGTGGGGGATTATGCTGGAAGAATGGCGGGTCAGCGAGTAAAGCCATATTTCATTCCTGAGATTCCTCTTACCTGGCTTTAAAATAACTGCTTTGATAGCATTTAAGCAGGAATCCCTCACAGAGGTCAACCCACTGAACAGGCAGCTCAGAGCCTTTGCAAACAGCGTGCCTTAACTGCAGGGACAGCGCAGAGAGCTCTGCTCCACAGGAGTCACGGTGCCCTGCAGTGGCCAAGACAGCAATAACCTTCACGGCACCGGGTGACACGTAGAGCTCCTGCCACCTGTGGCATCCTTCAGTGAGGTACTCACAGGGTTTCCCCTCTGGCCACTCGCTGCATTTTTCACAAGCTGCAGACACAAATCAGCCTGCAACGCCTCTGCCCTGCAAAACCTTGCCAAAGGCAGCCCTGGGGCCCCAAAGCTGCTGGTGGAGCAGGTGGGCCATGGCAGCAGCGAGCACTCACCTTTCGGCCTCCTCCACATGCTGTAAGTTGAAGAGCAGTGAGGGCACGATTTTGTCCATGTGCTGCGGGTCCCAGATGTTGGCTTGGAGCTCGTCATTCACCGTCTTCCTCACCACCCCTTGCAGGCCTTTAATGCCAGACATCCGGATCCTGGGAAACAAATTGACACCAAAATGCTACATATCTGTATAGCATACGTTATTTTACATTTATATACACATATATACATGGTTGAAACTGTGCAAGAAGTTGGAGAGAAGACACTGATATCTGTGCTGCTGGAGGGGTTCATGCAGGTGACGCCCCAGTTCCCAGCTCCAGGCCTGGTATACTCCAGAGCAATCCTTCTGCCTCGCAYCCCCAAGAGACGTCGCTTCCCGCAGCCCGACAGACACGAGTGGGAAAGGCTCTGAACCAGCTAAAATCGTCCTGGCAGCAGCAGCCGGCTCCCATCCACCGTCTTTCCCGGGAGGCCCTCAGGCAAGCGGCAGCCACCCATCTCCACAGCACGCGCTACCCAAGGTGGAGAGGTGGCATCAGCGAGCCTGGCCTCTCCGAAGGATTGGTTTTGGACCTGGGAGGTCTTCGCTCTCCAGCTGTGGCATGCATGGAGGGTTTTCCCATTTCCCCCATTCCTAGCAACTGCAGAGCCATGCTGTGCCCATGGGGGTGCTGGATGCTAGGGAAACCTAGGTGCTTTTTGACACCTGTGTCCTTTCTGGGACCAAAGATCCTGACTCTGCTCTAGTCAACAATAAAGTCATCAATAAAAATCTCCCTACACAGCAGGATTCCCAGGTCTGAAACCAGCCCCTCAACACCCACTGTTAATGCCCAAGAAGGATAGCACGTGCTTATCTGCAGAAATAAATGCATTAAATAACCTGCTCTGAGGTCTCCCTAACACATTTTGCAGATCTAATCAAGGCAATAATCTGACTGAGACACAATTCTTGAGGGAGGAGTGTCGAGCAGGACCAAGACCCCAGGAAAACAGTGTGCTCCTTTTTAATTACAGGAGCTGCCRAATTTCTCTCCTCCAGTCTCCAATGCAATTTAGCCAGCATCACCAGTGCCCTGAAGGTCAAGTGGAAATAATAAGCCTTCTGCATTATTTCCTTATTAAGGAAAAAAAAACCACCTGTGAGTCTGCAGCGGTAAAAGGAGGCGAGCCTGGTCCTTGGAGACAAGCCTCCACTGCGAGTGGCGAACCTCAGGAGTTCGCCCCTCTGCAAGGCAAATGGTCCCTGGTACAGCAGCTCTGGGAACAGCAGCAACACGATGTGCTGAAATGCTGCCTGACATCTGGGCTCTACTTAAAACTTGTCTCTGGCAGCAGCGGCCTCCTGCCCAGAGGTTCCTGGCGAGAGCCACAGGTGCTATGCCATCGGTGCCTCACAGGGCCATTTCAAGTGCTGGGTCTTTTTAAATACACCACCAACAGGCCTGGCTTTGCTAGCGGTAAACAACATTAATCTGTCTGCTTTAGTTGTAATTAATCCCCCCAGGGTACATTTCCCATCACAGCAAAGCAAGTCAGTCCTCGATGCTGTCTAGATGTAACCGCCTTTAAACGTGGAAAATAACAGACCACAGGGCTGCAGGATGCAGTTTTTGAGTGAACATTCATTCTGCTAAGAGTGGGGGGCCCCTTCCCATCGTCATCATCCTTCCTTCTGGGGCCAGGGTCACTTCCTTGCTTCCTGCTCTGAGCTCCAGCTGTCTGCAGGCCATGGCCCTGGAGCAAAGGCGAGAAATGCTTAAAGATGCACTGAGGCAGCCCTGTGATGGGCAGACTGCAGCTGTTACCTGCTCACATTTTGCCCAAAGAAAAGAAGTTGGAAGCCCGAGGGCACATTTGTCCCTTGTCCTGCCATCAGCCGTGGTCAGAGCAAGCACAGCTGCCCTGCTCTCAGGACAGCAAATGCAAACCAACTTCTCTCACACACATGTAATACTGCACACAATATCCCACGCAGCAACAGGGGCTGGATATGTGCTGCGCTGTGTTTTCTAGGCTCCTGTTTCATCCTCCCATATAGTCAGCAGGGTTTAATGCTTGGAAAATAAGGGAGAGTAGAGAACAGCAGCCTGAGTGCACCAGCTCTGGTCAATCACTGTGCATCTCCATCACAGCACAAACCAATCAATCCATGCGCAACCTGCATCCAACCTGTCCCCAAAAGCAGGCGCTTCTCCAGGAAAGGCAGAGGCTGGGGGCACAGGGAAGCCCCCCAGGATGCATTCACAGAACCGGCGGAGCCAGGGACACCCCGTTCGCAGCACTCACTTCGTCCGGATGTCCAGATCGTCGTGGCTGGAGTGGCACATCTCACTGAAGCGGGAGACAAAGAAGTCATAGCTGCGGTGATAAGATGGGGTGTCCTCTTCGATGTTGGCAAACTTCACGAACTGGGAGAGGAGAAAGAGGGGGTCAGCCCAGAGGGCATGACCACAAAAATATTCTTAAAATTCCTCTCCAAACCATCAAACATTTATGGGTTTCAGCAGTGTGACACAGGGCTCTTCACTACAGCAGCTTGGCGTGTGCTCGGGATGACAAGTCAGGCTCTTCCAGCTGCACCCAGGACACAGGGTGCCCAAGTGGGAACGTGCCATCGTACCATCCCACCGAGCTCCATCAGCACCCAGGCCCGGCTGCGGATGCTGCAAACCTCACCGCAAGCCCCAGTGGACCATGTAAAGGGCATTTAGGGGTGCAATGAGGCTCTGAGTTAGGGATCGCTAATATACAGCACACACTAGTAACAGGAGATAAAATTTGCCCCCAGCTTCTTTCCATCCTCCCAGATGGCACAAAACCTGGCCAACATTTCCCAAACACTGCTGCAGGGGGGAAAACAGCCTTGGAAATGCCAGTGGAGAAACCAACTGCAAGCAGGTTCTTAACCACATCCCAGATCTCGCCTGCAGCACCTGGCAGCATGAGGTCCCATCACTCCCTTCCAGCGTAGCCGCGCCAACAGGCGCACAGCTTGCCAGAAATGCCAGCTGACCAACAGATCTGGCTGTTAAGCTTTCAGGGAGAGAACTAAGGAGGAAGAAAGGATAAACATGTTTTCAAGCTTTCCTCCGAATTCTGAACCTTATTCACAAAGAGATGGGAACAAAGGGTCGGGCAGGAAGGGGGAACCTCAACTCATCCAATCATGCTGACAGGGGTAGCTTTAAAAAACAAAAAATAAATAAAACCTCAATAGCACAAGAGCTGCCACAAAATCCAAGGTATCAGCTCCTGGCTGGAAYATACAGAGCATTCAGCCTGTATCCACCCAACAGCACCTGGT
Organism: Phoebastria nigripes; assembly: GCA_035582835.1. Classification (NCBI taxonomy): domain Eukaryota; kingdom Metazoa; phylum Chordata; class Aves; order Procellariiformes; family Diomedeidae; genus Phoebastria; species Phoebastria nigripes. The sequence continues at coordinate 532,494 of JAYKAV010001742.1, forward strand.
GCTGTGAACGGACGAGGTTAATCCTTGGCCTGGGACAAGCATCGTGCCACCAAGTCCCCATGCTTTATCCTCCCACTCGGACCAAGGGCGTAAGCAGCTGCTTGCCAAGATTTTAGGCAGAGAAATCTGCTGGCTGCTTTTGTGCTCCCGTGCTGCATGCGCCAAGCACGCTGGGAAAGCTGAGGCCGTTTGCATGGGCATGCGATGAAGGGAGAGGATGCTCCCTGTCCAAGCAATCCCCCAAACCACGCCAGCTGTTAACTGCTACCCAGCAACACTGGGAGAGCAACGATGCCCATGCACTCAATCTTGGAAGCTGCTCACTAGAAATGCTCTCTTCCAGGCTCAGAAATCAGCCAAGAGACACAAAGGAGCCCTTGGGAAAGATCCCAGCCCTGACCCGACAGCAGAGGTGGAGAATTCAGCTGCACACACCTACTGCTCCTCCGAGCGAGACATCTCCTGCTATGGGCACCCGCTCACACCATATGCAAGACGTGCTTCTACCAGACAGAGACGCTGCACCACGGCGCAGTCCCAATGCCGGTGCAGCCCCATTGCTTACAACAGCGTGGCACGAAGCTCTGTGGTCGCACCAAGCAACGCCACATCACTCAGGCAAGCTGTCCTGGGCCAAGGCATCAGGACTGCTGGGTTCCTCTTCCAGCTGGGAGGACCTAACCTACCTCCAAGGGGTTACCTGTCCACCCGGCATTTCTTAGGGTGCTCAGCACCCTCTGGAGATGCCATGCTTCACGGGAGCTCCTTCTTTACCCCAACTCTATCAGCAGGCTTTTCTCACTTTCTGCTTTCTGCATTTGCTGGCATCCAGCCCCACCAGGAGAGCAGCAGACAAACAGCCCACCGGTGCCCCTCCACAGCTGGCAAAGCCAGCCCGCCTGTCCCAGCGCATCACACAGGCGCCGATTAGCATGCACCCGCTGCGCCGGGCTATTAATAACGTCAGCTGCAAAGGCTGGCTCTGTGCAAGCAAAGGAGCTGGCTCAGCCCTGCCAGGAACTGTTCCCAGAGAGTAGGGACCAGCTCCAACTGATAAACTCCTCTTACTCACCAGAAAAATGCAGGGCTGTTACATAAGAAACCTCTGTACCAGGCAGCACACAAAGTGGGTTTTTTAAGCTCATGGCAACTCCACGTGCAACCGGAGGCGAGGGCAGGATGCAGAGTGAGGAGCAGTAACAGGGCTCCCTGCAGCAGCTCCGGGAGAGCCGTCCCAAGCATCCCGTGACCAAGAAACGTCGTGAAATAAAGGAAGGAAACGGCTTCTCTGCAGCCAGTATCTGCAGGTATCAACCCCACACCCACGCAGAGGACAGCAGCTCGCTTCGTGCCATCAGGGAACCAAACAGGACCACATCATCAGCACTCCTTATTCTGAAGCTGTCAAGGCCCCGGGGATTGCCAGCCCACCCATCCACCCCAGCAGCGCCCACGGTTCAGCTCCTTGCTCCAAGGGCAGCTTCCCCGGCCGGCTGCCAGGCACAGCGAGCCCTGCCCACCTCTGTCCTTGGGGGACAGACATCCCTGCGTGGTGCCACTACGCCCGGTGACACTGGATGCGGCACAGCGTTCACATCTGCCAATAGCTGGAGGCAGCTGCCCTCTCTGCATCCATTTTCAGCCTGCAGCCTCCGGCAGGGCCAGAACTTGTAAAAAGCAGCCAAGAACAGAGAAAAATCAGCCTCGAAGCCTCCTTGCTCTGTCAACGGAACATTTTTAGGACTCTGCCACTTGCTTATAGGCTATTGCATTTTTCCAAGACTTGGCTGCCCCTACAAGGGTGCAGTACCATGCAGCAATTACGGGAGATACCCACCCCCGTCCCACTGCCCAGTGGCAAAAAGCAGCATCAGGACACATGGAAATGACCCAGCGAGAGCTGGGCCGGCAGGAAAGGAGGCATCAAACCTTCAGGGAAAGCAACTTATTTTCACTAATGGGCACCACATCCCAGCCGTAAAGCTGCTCTGCAGCTTCAAGCTGTATTTCCGCTGAGAAAACAGTTTAAAACATTGAAATGCAAGACTATTTCTGCTGTGGTTTGAAGGGGTGCGGGGCTGGGCAGCTTGGGGCTCCCGTGCTTGAAGCCGCCAAGCTCCAAAGGAAACATGGCTGGGACAAGCAGGGAGCAAGCGCAGGGGAAATGCGAGGAGCGTGGCTGCCTTAGAGAAGCAAAACAACGGCTGGGAAGGGATAACGCTGCCATCTATAAATACATCAGACAAATACATCAGAAGAGGAACATCAAGGCGGGGGAAGAGCTGTTTAAATGAAAGATCAATGTTGGTTCGAGGAAAAATAAAATGGGAACGACATTGAGCTGGAAATTAGACAGTTCCTACCCAAAGCAGGGAGGTCGCCCAGCAGCATCGTAACAAGGATGAGAAACCAAAGTGGATTTAAGCTGCAGCTCCATATGTTCACCCCGGGGATTATAGGATGGGGTTATAGCGATCATGGGACACTGGATTTTTYGCTGCCGCCTCCAGCGCTGCGGCTGTGGAACCCGGCAGGCTGGCCCCCGGGATCAGCCCCTCCACAGCACGACACCTTGGCTCTGCGCAAGGAGGGAGACGTGTTTCAGGCAAGATTTCACACCGCGGAGAATGACTCACTTGGAGCAGGTTTCTATAAACAACCTCCTCCCGCCTTTGCCATCAGCTCCGTTATTGTGAAGATTGCTTGAGACAGCACCCTCTAATTAAGCACGAGCCTGAGGCACATTCCTCATTAGCAGATATAGGAAGAAGTGTCCCATTATCATTACTCACTTTTCTATAAAAGCCCACAAGTTTTCTGTGCTATTTGCCCTCTGAATGCCGCCACGCTTGAGAAGGCAAAAAAAAGCATCACTAAATTCACAGATTCCTGATCTGGACTCCTCATTAAAACACCCGCTACTGATTCCTGACCGCAGTGACAGCAGCGCTAAGGAAACACCTATCCGTGGTCCAGGACCATCTCTCCTCTCCACGGGTGCCTGAACACAGGAGGTTTGCTCCGCGTGGGCAGGAAACACAAGGCAGGGCTCTGTCTTGCCTTGACCCAATGCCTCCCGCTCAAGGATGTCTGTTGGGGCTGGTTCGCTGAAGCCTCTGCCGTGGCATTGTGAGCCCCTGCAGTGAGGGCTGTCCCCTCCCCGGCTCCATGCTGGCAGCTCCTGTTGAGGTTCAGCTCCGTGCCACGTGCCGGTGGCCCCTCTGATGCAGGGCTTTGCTCAGGCACCATCCAAGGACCTGAGGAGTGTCCAGAGAGCAGCCACAGATAGGCAGACGCTGGCTGAGTTGAGCTTTAAATCCTACCTCTACCCCAGGTCCCTCTGGACCCTGGGACAACCCCTGCATTTCCCAAACAGCTCAGGGGCTGGGCAAGGGGATATTGCATGCATTTGTGGGGAGGGCTGCGCTGCAACATAGGGTGTTTTCTTAGCAAGAGACCCAGCTGCTTGCCACTGGGCTGGATCCAGGTTGCTCTGGCATGTCTCTCAAGAGGTTTGGACAGCAAGTGGCATCTCTGCGGTCTCCCATGGAGCTTGGGCCACCCTTGGGCAGAGGAATGTGGGTGCTGCTCGGAGACCCTGCTCCCATTGCAAGGGGCTTTCCCAGGCAGCCCCTGCAGCATACTCAGGGCTTACGGCGGCATCACCACACCAAAATGCCACGGTAAGCTGTTGTTGGCAGCGGGCAGCCGGTTTCACCTGAGGGATCAATCCTTCTGCTTCTGCAAGGGCTGTGGATTAATAGGTTTGCCGATGGGCAGCTCACATAACTTTCAGCTGGGAGCAATTAGCTGCAAAGGAGAATGGGGTGTGAAAGGTCTCCGCTCGGCTGCCCGTGCCTCAGCAGAGGCATTTACAACCCCGCGTCCGGGACCGTGCCAGCTCCTGGAGGAGAGAAGCACCGCAGGACGCAGCGATACCCTGTCTAGGAGGCATCAGCAGAAACATTAATACCATCCCTCTCCCCGTCACACACGGCAGAGAATTAAAGTTTAAGGCTGAACTGTCTATGCATTTCCAGGCACTCGAGAGAGCATCTACCCAGTCCACTCTCCTGCCCACAGGATGATCAGCTCCACGTAAACCCTCTCTTAAAAAGCAGCAAGGACAGATGCTGCTTGTCCAAACCATGCTACTGGGCACTGGCAGAGCCCTCGCAAGCCCGAGTGTCAGCCAGGATCAGCAGTTTGGATGCTGGGAGGACATCACCTTTGTTCATCCGTGCTTCTCCTTTCCCCTCATTTTATGTCTGTGACTGACACATCCCCAGTCCAGCTAAGCCATTTATTGCAAGTAGCAGCTCTGTTTAAGCCAGCCCTTTTCTGAGCACAAAGAGCTCCCAAAATCCATGGGGATCACCTCCTAAGTTGGTCTATTGTCCGAAACTGCTGACAGCCCCCATGTCCTCAGGCTCATTTAGGAAAAGCTGAATTCAAGAGAGGGAAGGCATGGCAGCAGAGATCAGAGACCAGCGACTGGTCACAGACAGCAAACAGCAGGGACAGCGCACGGGCAGCACAGCTGGGGTCTCAGAAACCTCACGCGTGGCAGGACACACGAGAGGGGACACCATAAATCCTCCCCTGCAGCCGCTCCCCATCCTTTCCCAACAAGGTTTCCTGCCTTGGCACTGTGATAGTGACAGGCAGGGTGGAAAGCCAAGGACAGGGTCAGCAGGGTGCTGCCACCTCCTGCTGCACTCCTACTCACCGAGTTGGTCCCCAGGATCTGCAGGTTGGGCTTCTCTGACTCCAGCAGCTTTGCCACCATCTTCAGGAAGCTCTCCACAAAGAGGTTGATGCTCTGGCAGTGGCAGGCCATGAGGAGCTGGTCCAGGGCCTCCATGGCAATGCACACGTACCTGGGAGCAGGCAGAGGCCAGGGTCACTCTCTGACAGCAGCATGGGCCCGTGGCCATCCCTCCTCCTCCCTTCTCCCAAACCGCCTGGGTGCCCACCAGCAAAATGCCAACCTCCTGCCCTGGCCAACCCAAGGAGAAAAATTTTACACCCTAAATACCCTTGGGATATTTTTAGATGGTGTTGGCTGCTCCCAGCGTCTCTCCTCCTAGCGAAGACCCAGCTGCCCCAGGACCAAGGCTGCCAGCAACACCTTGTATCTCCCCCTATACTGCTTGTGGACTTCCCTTGTCCTGAACTGGTCTTTATATCCCGTGAAGGAGCGCTGGGCTCAGCACAGGGTGGGCTCAGTGTCAAACACAGCCTTTCTTGCAGACCCAGCTGGTCCTCACCAGGGAGGAGGGACAGGACGAGAACACAGAATCAGAGAGATGTGCTCCAGAAAAGCTGTGCTTGAATACACAATAAAGCATATTCACATCACCCCCAGAAGTTCCCGGGGTGAGCAGGGTTTCCTCCAGCAGTGCACAGACCAGGATACGGCATTGTCCACACCAGGATTACCTTGGTCCCCATCCCTCCTCCGGGAATGGGGCTCAATCACTCAGTCTTGGCTCTGCGTGCTGAACAGGGACAGGGGAAGCCCAGGACGTGGTTCAAATACAGCAGCAAGACAGGACGCATCCATGACAGGACCTTGGGCCACGCAGGGGTCCCTGAGCACAGCACATCTCTTCACCATCCCTCCCGACCAGACTGAGCTCACCCACAGACCACCCTCTGACAGCTGGCTTCGCTGCAAGCTGCTGTGGCGCATCTTCCAGGCTATTTATTAAAGCAGTCCTGCGAAGTTCCTGCCTCTGAGAGGAAGCTGGAAGACCTCGTGCCCTGTGATGAATCTCGATCGGGTGCCCGTTACGGAGGTGGCCAGATGCTTATGCTGCAATTGCAGAATTTGTCAGGTGTTGCTTCGTGTTTCCAAGACAAATTGGACCAGTTGCTTGGAGTGGCTCTGGCGAAGCCTGTTCACAGGCTGGTCCTGTGACGCTTTTTGCAACAACAGCGTCTGGTTCATTACCAATGCGGTGGCCGGAGCCCCTGCACGGGCTGCTTGTGCAATGACCACACTGACTTCCAGTTGCTGGTTGCTCACTGCATGCACAAAGCCCAGCGGAGAAGCAAACCCCGACCTCCAACCACTGTGAGCAGACATTTATTCCAGCTGGAGTTGCCCAAAACACAGAAAAAAAACAAATGGTGATTGCACCGAGTCTCACAGCTCCAGCTCTTCTTGCAGGACCTCTGAGGTACCCAAACACCTGACATGGACCTGGTACCAGGACACTGGGAATAAAACAAACTTTACAGCTCCTTACCACCTCCCTTTGACCCCTGCTCTCCTGCAGCTGTGAATCTTCGTACCACGGCAGCTCACATCGAGCCCAGATCTCCTGCCACGGCCAAAAGCAGGAGGTGGCAAGCCCAGATCTCTTGATATCGAGCACAATTCCTCCTTTAACCTCCATTTTTCGAGCCAGCTCCTTGCATGGCTAAATTCACAGCCTGGGTGGCATGCAGCAGCCACCAGCTTGTGCTGCAAGAGGAAAACACGAAAGCACCGAGCTCACCAGCAGCAAGGTGGGCAGAAGCTGCCCATCTAGTTGCGCCAGCCCTGCCTGCACGTTAAAGGGCAGCCGGGGAGGCAACTGCCCTCTCGGGGAAAAGGAGGTGTCTGATAAACTCTGGACTTCCAGGTTCTAGCTGGTAAAACACAGAAAGATCGATCCCTTCTCCTGAGGCCCCAGAACTGTTGAAATCTGGCTCCAGTCTTGAGTAGATCCTCTGGTGTCTTGTATCGTGGTTGAGCTCACACTGCAGCCTGTCCTTCAGACACCATTATAGCTCTTCCAGATACTGTGAAAATAAGCAGCCAACTATTCCTGGATCTGTCAGGCTCCTACCCATCTGTCAAACTGGGTTAAAACTGGCCCAGAGGGAAAAAAAGGTATGAAGAGGTGACCGACGACCAGCATGAAGCATCAAGCTCCTTTCTCGTAGGAAACAAGGCTAAAAACAACATTCTGTGCCCAATATTATTGCAACAGCATGGCTTCTCTTTTGGGGACAACTGGACACAGGCCACCAAGAGGGAAAAGGGATACTTGTGGAGTTGTCACCTCCGACCTACCCCAACCATCCTCTTACAGATGGTGGGTTGCATTGCTGCAAAATCAAACAAGAACACTTTCTCCTTTTAGTAATAAAGGTAACAAAAAGATGACTCACTACAGGCCTGAAATCAAGGCTACCTTCATCTTACACGCAGGAGAGGCACCCATGTGCTCAGCTGCTCTTTCAAAGCCCAGCTGCAGTGTCTGCAGCTTGCCCCGCTGCTCAAGCCAACACTGACCTACAAACAAAAGGTTGATCCAAACCCATTTCAGGCATTTCAAAGTTAGACTTTGAAAATTAGCTAGTGCTCCAACCCAATTATGTGCCTATATGCACAGGCAGTGGAGGAAGGAATATATTCCCCCCTCCACCCGCCGAGGCTTGTCGTTACATGTCAAAAATCTTTGAAAGCCTTTCTTTTCCCAACATAGCAAGCAGAGCCTGTTAACAGCCTCTTAACTGCAGAACATCAGGCAGAGCTTTGAATGTCCTGTCACTCCTGATGACGCGTGATGTGGATGAGGCTTTGAAGGTTTTCCAACTTTAACACTTCTTAGGCAGGCTGCTGGCTTCTCTTCCCCCAGGATAAAAGGCAGGCTGAACTTCGCACCACAAAGCTTGAGCTGTGTTTGTCTGCCGTGGCTTTGTTCAGGACACAACAAGAATCAATCCAGGAGCTATTTCAAAGGGAAGGAGCCCTCCCGTGCTCCCCCAGCGTTTCTAATCAGGGCAGCCAGCTATTTGCAGGCGGGTGCTGCTCTCCTTGCAGTAAACACGGCAAAGCCTTGCTGGAAGCGATGCAGGGAGGGAAGACGAAGGGAACAGGGCCCAGCCAGGACCACGCAGGTAAGCCGGACAGAGCAAACACAGCAATCCCCATCCAGCCCAATGCATCCCCATCACGTGCTCTCTGGAAAAGCGTCAGCGCGCTGCCCCTCATCCTTACTCCCGCTCATGCCACGTCACCATAGCTCAATAGAGATTTGCATGGGGCGCAACACACCCAAGCTTGTCCTGAATAACCCCCAGCAAGCTGCAGCCAGGGTCACCCTGTTTAGCCGGACTTCCATCTGCCTCTGGAAGAGCCACTGTGGGCTTTTAAAGGCCAGGAGGGTGCCACAGGCTCCTGATGATGGCCCAGAGGGATGATGGCAGTCCTGCTGCTGGGGACAAACACCATACACACACAGACTCCTCAAGCATGGACAGCACGATGCCAGGGAAACACTACACGGCTCCCAGCTTGCCTGGTCCCTTGCAACTTTGCAAGGAGTTTGCACATCCCTGCATGCTCCCATGTCTCACTTTCAGAGACAGAACATGCTCAGGTCTCTCTGCAGTGTGCTTGTAGCTTCAGGACACCTTGGAGCATGCAGGAGCTGTGTACCCCACACATCCTCCCCCTTGCCTGAGCCCCCTCTAGTATCTAGTGGCCCATCATTATGCCAATCACTGGGGTGGCTGAAATAGCCTCCCAGCCCTTACCCATATCGGTGCCGGCTCACGTCTCGGATGAGCCGCTCAGAGAGGTAGGCACCGATGCGATCCAGCTTCTCCGGGGCAGACAGGGCGTAAAATGTCAGCTTCTCCATGTTGGTCTTCACCAGCCCATCCTGAAAGAGAGCGGCGCAGGGGATCACAGCCTCACACCCAGACCCGGCAAACATCAGGAGCATCTCTGCAGCAAACCTTGGCAGTGATGCCAGAGGTCTGGAGCACACCAGTCCCATCCCAGCACTTCCCCACACCTTGTACACCAGGGAAGGCAAATGAGGATTGCATTTAGCGTCAGCTGAGGGCTCTTTGATGCACCACAGCCAGGGGTGACCCCAGTGCAAGTCTCCATCGAGCACCCCACACTGTAAATACAATGAGAACCATTTGCCAGCCCCTAACAATGCCCCAGCACCAAGGTGGACGGGGCAGACAGGGACATCAGCACCTCCAGGCTGCTGAGGCCAAACGACACAAGTATGCCAAGCTGCCAGCCCCAACCCCCCGCAGTGTGGAAAACTGTGGTGCTTCCTCCTCTCCACATGCCTCAGCAGCAGCCTCCTCTCTTGTTCAGCTTTGCTGCCAGCACCATGACAAAATAGGCGCTCACCGCCTCCCTGGGTAATCCCAGCCCCGCTACCCCCAGCTGGGAGCCCCTCTTCCACTGCCTTCGCATCTTGGCTGTGAAAAGGAGACAAAGAGACCAGATTTGGGATGTTCCAGGTGGAGCTGGCAGGGCATCCCCCACCTCCAGCAAGGCAGCAAGCAGGGCACCAGCTTCCCCGCACCCTGGAATCGTAAGCAGCTTTTGAGCTTGAAAGCCTGGCTAAGGCCCCAAGAGACCCCTGCTCTTAGAAGCTGCTTTCCTTATCCTCCAAAAAGAAGGACGTACGCCTTCAGGTCCAGTCCCCCATCATCCCATCCATCTGTCCTCGGATGGTGCATCTGCCTGGCACCTTTGGGAAAGGAAGCCTGTCCCTCCAGGCCGATGTGGCTGGAGGAGCTGCTTCTGTATTTCTGCTCATAAACAGGCTTTAAAGGAAAACCCAACCCTCCAGGCATGGTCTTATGGAGTCAAAGCATCGCCCRCCTCCCAGGAGCTGTTTCTGGGCAGGTCACACCGCGTCCCTGCAACCCGAGCACCGGAGCTTTGGTGTGTGAAGCACCAGAGCTTTGGCGTGTGAAGCAGTGCCTCGTTTACCTCTGGGTCCTCAGGGAAGATGTTGTCGACAAGCCTTTTGTAGCGGGGACGCAGGGCGCCGCAGCAGCCGCACACACCTGGAAGAGAGGAGACAGAGCCAGTCAGCAGGGACAAAATCCTCAGCTCCAGGGCAAACCCCTGTGTGGAGGTGCCTTTGGTGGAAAACATATCCTTGGATTCAGTAGGGAAGCTCGGGAAGAGAACAGGGCACCAAGCTGATGACATCCCAGAGTTTTGCAGCCAGAAAAAACAAGGGAAGAAAAATGCAGCTGAGAGGCAGGGAATTGGCTGGTGACCAGCATCATCTGACGTAGGACTACAGGGTTATCTGCTTTTCTCACCCAAGAAAGCAGCCCCCAGAGACCAAGATGTCCAAAGTTCCCCTAAATCTGTATGTCTCTATTTCACAACATCCTCTTTTGCAGGTCCTCAGACCAAGAACTCTTTCCTCCAACCACTCACCCGAGGACACACTACTCACACCCTGCCCCGCACTCCCCATGGAGCCAGCAGTGACAAAGAGAGCACAGGCTGCTGGAGACAGCAAGACAGAAAAAGAAGAGAGAGTATCTTATGAAGGCTATGAAAGGAAAATGCCTTTTCCTGTTTGCAGCTCCAAAGCTGAGCTGTTGAGAAACACCAAACACCTTTGATTGCCCCCCTACCTTCGAGCTGCCAGACCGCGGTCCCTCGCCCCCGAGGGGGGCACCAAGTGACCTGTGTTCCACAGGACGCCGACACAACCATACCTAGCCCCTCTTTTTGAGGGGACTCAGACATGACAGCAGCTTGTCCTTGATGCACAAGCTGTGCCCCACGCAGTCTCTCCGAGGGCCAAAACCCCTCGCAGCAGCAACTATGCAGGCCAGTGAATGGTGAGCATCAGCCTCATCCCAACTCAGAGCAAAGCAATTAGCTCTAGCCGCCAAAAATCCCAAATGTGGCTGCGATCCCCTGCTCCGCTTTCGGGGAGCTACCGAGGAAGGGATCGTTTGCAACCTGGATATTTCTCCCTATGCTATATCCTGTTTCTCAGGGCTGCAGCATACCCTCCACAGCAGCCAGGGATCCCCTCGTCTTCGGCTCGGGGATGGCCAGCGGTCCAGGCAGGCTCTCAAGCATCCATCGTGCTTCCACACCCACCAGAGAGTTCAGCATCCGTGGGCACCGCCACCCTGATACATCCCCCTGCATAAAGCTGTACCAGCACTGCCCTGCCTCCCGGCCGCTGATGAATATCTGTGAAGTGTGTTTATTTAAAAAAATGGGGAAAAAAAAGAGAGATTGCTGGACACAATCTCCAGCACCGTTCCAAGGGCTTTGCACGCCAGGATCCCCCTGCTCCAGCACAATGCATTTTTTCCCCGGGGCCTGGCGTTACTCGGATGCTGCACCCCACAGAGGAGACTGGTGTCAGCCACCCTAAAGCACCAGCCTTTGCGAGCTTGGGGAAGCGTGAGTAATTCAGGGCTGCTTTTTGGCAACCGCCATAGAGAAGCAGAAGCTGGGGGGACAAAGGCTGCGCCGGCGGGAGCCGGCGACCGCTCCCGCTGGAACACATGAGCTCACGCCTGCTCGCGCCAGCTCCCGGCGCTGGCACCACTCGCTTCCTGCAATGTACTCGCTCGCTTCCTGAGCGCGTCGCCTCCAACGTGGGGGAGGCAGCCCGCACCCCACCTGAGAGCTGCCGCTTGCTTTGGGGTCCCCTTTGGGGTCCCCAGGCCCAGCACTCCCAGCAATGCTGCGGTGGCAAAGAGGCCCTTCCACCTCTCGTGCTCTCCCTGCAAACCCCTCTGCACCTTCCCACTATCCAGTATTTTATTTCTAAGTCTCATATCTGCTGCTCTTCCTCCTCCCTTCTCAGCTGCCCTCGATCGATTCTGCTCTTTTTCCAAAGTACCTTTAATCTGGCCTCTTAATAAATTCTCGTTTGCCATTCACACAAACGAGCATCTGATGATCTCCTGAATCCTCTTAATAAATTCCCCTCGCCCGGGACGGCCGAGGCAGCGTGACTTATCTCACCTTGCCAGGCCATGTGTCCCTGCCGGCGTCTCAGCACGGGCCACAAGCTCTCCCTGCAAAATAGCTGGAGAGTTTCCCCGTAAGCGATCCCATTAGCCAAGGAGCCAGGTCCCCCCCACCTCCCACAGCTTCCTCGGTAATTATCTCACCTCCAGAAATGTGACTTTAGAGTATTTTCAGGATTAATGCACATTCCTAGCCCTGGGAGAGAAGCAAAGAGCCCAGCCGCGTTCCCAATCCACCACCCTCATCCTGATGAATGAAGTTGAAGAGCAGACACAGCACGGATCCCATCAATAATAATTGCATAATTAAATCTAATGCCTTCCCTCTCACCTAACACAACCTCTTCTTCCAGAAGTAGGAGGTTTTTAAGGCCTCACCTAAAGAAAGCAGCAGCCAGAGACAAAGACCCGAAGCGCCTGCCAGGAGAGGGGACCCGGGTGACCCATCAGTCTCACGAGATGGGAGGACAAGCGCGGTCTGGACAGGGAAGGCAGGAACGTTGCTCAACCCAAAGCCACGTCAGGCCACCGGTGGGCAAGATCCCACCATGGCCCAGCAGAAGGACAGGGCTTCCTACAGAGCAGTGCCTCCGGGTGAGACTCTCTGATGTCTAATAAGAGGGCTGAGCTCCCTATAGCAGGGCACTGAAAGGGTCTCTCTTACTCTGCTTACATGAAACCAAGAGAAACTTTCCTGCCCCAAACCCCTGCCTTCTCTCGGTTTTGCCCAGCCTGGACATGCACAGGCACAGACAGAGAGACCATAAATCCTTAAAAAAGCAAAGTAAAAATGACACAGACCTTGAGGAAAGAGGAAGATTTTCCCTTGTTTTATTTCTCCCCCCACCAAGGGCTCTCCAGAGAGCAACAAACTCAAGTTTGGTCCTGATGCCAGGCTGAAATCAGCCCTGTGCTTGGTCTATGTGGGACCCTCCCAGACCCTCCCAGCACCAAACCCTAACGCTGGGGCTAGCAACAACCCCCCCAGCCAGGCTACCCGACAAGGCTCTCAGACAGACATTTCTTCTTCCAGACACCGGTTTCCTTTAGCACCCACCACACTGACCCCATGCACCTTGTGCCCCTGCACCAGCCCCACAGCCACATCTCCGGCCCCTAGCAAGGCACCGATGGGCAGCATCCCTCCGCCATGAGGACAAAACCCTGCAGCCACAATGCATTCCTCCAGCCCAGGCTGGCACAAGGTATTTAAAAAACAGAAAGATGACACTGAAGGTCACCAGCAGCTACAGCGGCTTCCCCCTCCCAGGACATCCAACCCAGCACCCCGGGGAAAAGCAAAGCAGGGGGAAGAAGGTACCTGCTCTGGCCACATGCAGCATCTCCCAGGAGCAGGCAGGGCCAGCAGCACAGAGCCGCAGCGCGGGGCCGAGAGCCCAGGTAGTCAAAGCCATCGCGTCCGGAGCAAACCGGGGGGCTCAGGGTGCCGGGTATCACCCTCCTCCTCACCGAGAGGCAGCCGGGGCCAGCCCAGCAGCAGCATCGCTGCAGGGGATGCTCAGCCGAGCGGGAGCAGCCGTTTAAATAAATAAGGGAGCTTTCAGCACGGCTGCTGAGTCACCGAGGCGGCTCCGATGGCAGCTGGGAACCGCGCTGGCTTTGCTCTGCCGGCGTCTGCAGCGGTACGCGGGAGCAGCTGGGGAAGTTGGGCATTTTGGAGGGCCCCGGATGGGGGAGACGGGGGTGGTTTTTCAAGGTCCCTTGAGCCCGAAGCTCTCCCGTTCAGCACACAAAGCATCGCTCCTTTGCGGGCAGTGCTAACAAGGGGAGAGGCTCAGCAGGTCGGAGCTGACCCCGAAACATCATCCAGGGATGCGACAGACACGCAAGCACGGACCTGTATGGTGCGTCACGCTCTCCTCCTGCTGGCAGCCTGCCGCCGTGGGAACCAAGGACATGGATTTTCTTAAAGATGAGGTAAATCGAGGCATGGAGAAACGTGACTTGACCCTCTCTCTATGGAGGGAATAAGGTGGGAAACCCAGGAGCAGCATTGGCTCCCACCGCTACCCATGATACCTGCGTCACCTCCGTCTTGCACCCACCTGGGGCACCCCAGTGGCATTTATCGGGCTCTTCACCACCACTCTCAGTCACCGCAGGTCACATCTGCGCTCTCGCCAGGGGGCAAAGYGAGCCAAAAGGGCCTTTTGCTTTGATAGCTCAGCTCCAAGAAAGTCGATCTAATTGGGGATAATTACAGTCTTTCAGTCCCAGMGACTGTGGCTTGCTCACATAACCCCCACTTAGCTGCTCCAACGCCAGCATGAGCCCTGAGGCTTTCAGATAAACTCGTTGCATGTGTTTCCAGGAGGGGGGTTCACTGGTACCAGCTGTAACTGGGATTTTGGGATTGAGTACGACCAGCTGAGAAGGGACACAGGCCCAGCTCACCTCCCAAAATGGCCACGCACTCTCCCACCAGTGCTCTGACCTTAAGCCTTTCCCCATTAATCCCCTCCCCTCTCCCCATTTTAATGGCATCCTGGCAAGAAGCACGGCTGGAAAACCTTATGGCCATATTATTTGAGGCCTGGAATTTACTTAATAAGGGCACTCCAACTGATTGCAAATAAATCTTAATTTAATCACGCAAAATTCCTCATTAAACCTAATATCCCATGAAGGTCGCTCTCTTAACCCCAAGCAAAAACACCTGCCCGAAGGTATGGGGTGTACTGCCAGCCAGCATTGTCTTCCCCTGAGCCCCACACCGAACCAGAGACCTTTCCCTAATCTGCTTAGCAAAATCTCATTTATGCAGCTGATGTGAGAGTCTCCTTCATACCCATCCTCTGACTCCCTCAGCACTTTGGCACCCGGTGGGTGAGCCTGCCCGGGGAAAAGGATGAAATCTCCCTGCTACGCATTGGAAATGTCACTGAGCAATATTCAAGTTGGCCCAGGGACCCATTAGTCCTATTTTCCATCCACCCCAGGGTGGGCAGAGGGATGGAGCAAGGAGCCCCAGCCCATGGGAGGTGAGGGGAAAATATCAGGGAAGGCAAGAAACAAGCGATGCTGGCAGGGAGCAGGGATGGACTCGGTGCCACAAGGGATGGAAGACATGTAGGGCACCACTTGCAGATCCCCCTCCTCCCCGAAAGCCATTCCCACAGGAAAGCCCGGAGCCATGAGCAAGCATGGCTGGGAGCTCCCCCGAGGGAAAGCCTCACTCAGGTGCTCCTCTGAGCTTCTGCCACCAATTTAAGAGGCAGGAAAACCTACATTAAAATCCAGCTTCTGCACCAGCCAGCCTCCGTTTGCCTCCACACCCCCACAGAGCCAGGGCAGATCCCGATGTAAATCAGCATGACCCCACAGGCCGGCAGAGCTGTAAAGCAAGCCATTAAATCTCTCTCTAATTGCATTTAAGAGAGCCAAACACACTGGGCACTGATTAAAACCGCAGCCCAATGCCCTCCTCACAGCGTGCTGTGCCAGGAAYGGGGCGAGGACAGCAAGGTGCCCCGTGCCCTGGGAGGGGGAGGCAATGGCAGCCCCGAAGCCGGGAGGGGAACTGGATCGAGCAGTTCAGATCAGCCAGGTGCAAAGAAGAGCTGTTGGAAAAGAGCAACCATGAAAAGATGGGGGATCCTGGGTGGTTGCATTAAACCTCTACCACCTTTAGTGGGGGAGGCAGAGCTGGGAAGGGGGCCGAACCCAGCTCGCCCCTGCAGCTCTGTAATTTGGAGCAATGTCCTGACATTAATTAATAGTTCCTGACCTTCCTGAATGGTTCGGKCTGCGGCTTGTTCCCTTCCCTGCTCGTTAATTGCTGCTCATCCGAGTGTCCTTCGGTAAGAGTCAGCATCTGCAAAGCGGGTGTTATAAAAGCTGACAGCTCATCTGTGAGCAGAGATGCTTTCGGGGATGTTGCAGAAGACCAAAACCTCCAAGGGCAGCGCAAGCCAGCACTGGTCACTGGGAGCCACGTCTCTTGATGCCAGCACGAAGAGACAGTGAAATATTTTGAGGCACCGACAGCAAAGGAAGAGCAGAGACACCCGGGACTAGCGAGCCAAGGCTGCCGCTGCCAGGACATCTTTCTCATGTCGCTGAACGGGATGGACAGGAGCATGCCGGTGAGGGAAACGCTCTCCCAGACGTCGCCTGCAGCCTGCTTGGAGCCGTCGACGCAAAGCCTTTTAGTTCAGCAATTAAATTCGCAGCTTCCCCCTGGCACCCCTCCACGTGCCACTCTTGCCTTGCTTCCACTGACACAGCCGGGAATCGCCGGGGCAGACACCGCGGCTGGCGGGGCAAAGCAACTCCATGCAGAGCCCCAGCGTACAGCTCTGTGCCGGAGCTCCCCCCAGCCCTTGCAGGGACCCCCCAAATTGGAGCTGTTCCAGAGGCCGAATCCACACTGGTGCCAGCATGTCTGAATCCTACCTGGATTTGCCCAAACATGCTCCCTCCCATCTCCCCCCTTCCAAATGCCAACAGCTCGAGGCACGCAGGCATCAAATTAAGCTTTAACAACTCCGTGGTGAGCGGTGGGACATAAATCAGCCCCACTGCCAGCTTACACCAGCAACGGATTCGACCCTCCATTATTTACACTTCACTACCCGGCCGAGCCTGCTGCTCCGACACCGCAGCGCACACAAAGCTTCAACAGCGGCCAGATTAATTAATATTTCACAGCGGTGATTAGACTTGGGCATTAAGACTACACAAGCCCTTTTGCACGTGGGGGAAACCACCCATTAAGGGCAGAGCTGCGCACCAGGAGGTTTGCATTACGTACCTGGCACGCTGGCAGTGCCGATTCGAGGGGAGGAGAAGGGGAGTTAAGCGCCTTAATGGGTGCCTGGTTTCATTATACAACACATAGCAGAGGGAAAGCTGGGGGGAGGAAAGAGCTTAAATAGCAGGAAATTCACTCAAACTCTGGCCTTGACACGGCTCCTCGATGCGAGATGTTCCCAGGTTTCAAGTGGACGTGGTGTGTCTGGTCCGGACCACGTAGGTAGGGAAGCTCTGATGGAGGCAGCYGTCTACCCAGCATAGGGATTGGCCTCCGAAAACTGCTTAATTAAAAGCCACGTTCATTTACAAGACCAGGGCCTTGCCCCATGCAGCACAGAGCCAGATGCAACGGAATGGCCAAGGACACGGGAAGGCTTGCAAGTTTGGAAGGTTTTTAGAGAAAAAAAACCCATGTAAACCCCCCCGCCCTGTTTTGCATGTTCAACAAAAAACACAGTAAGAACCTCTGTGAGATGCTGACCACACACGTTTCTGTGATTTCCTATTTCCCCAAGATATGCTACATCAAAGCCCACAGCCAGTTTTAGTTTTTGGCAGAAAACCTCAGCAAACACCCTCATTTACAGAGAGACAGAAACATGGTGGGACTGGCCATGGCCACGCTCTCTCCAGCCTTTCTGGGTTGTTTGCAGTCCCCACAGAGGGGGAGCAACTCCAATCCCCAAGGCACAGCAACATGCGACAGAGCTACAGCGCTGCAAAGGGTTCAGCYGGGAGCGGAGCATCTCTGGAAGTGCATTTTCTTGTGCAATTACTGATTGCACAAGCAATTACCAGAGCCCTTAAGCGGTCAGCACCTCAGTGAGGTTCGAGGTAAGCAATGCCAGCTCCTGGCCTGGCACAATCCCCTCTAGCGCTTGCTCCAGGCAGAGGAATCCCCATCTTCACTGCAGGGGTCAAATCCTGCCTGGACACAGCAATGCCATCTGGAAACGCACCAGGAAAAAAGCCCTGGACTCGGCCATCGAGGTTTAATGCAAACCCTTATGAGAGCTGTGACCGGGCAGCGCAGGAAAGCCCCTAGCACTGCCGACACCACAAACAGCCCCTTTTCCTCTATGAGCACAGAATTAATTTGCAGATCATTTAGTTAAAAAGCATAGAAGAAAAAAAAAGCCAAAAAAAAAAAGCTTAATTGCATTTCACGTTCCCCTGCTGAGCCATCCAGTCCCACCGAGCGCTATTTATTTAGCGCAAAACCCATTCGCTTGTGCAGCTGCTGGCTGTGACTCAGTGGCACACTGGCAGCCCCAGACGGCTCACGGGGACCTTGCTGGCGCCCACCACTGACAACGCCTCCTCCCCGGGTAGCCAAAAAAACTCATTTCCCCTGCTCCAGCTGCTGCTGAAAAAAAAAAAAAAAGGGAACCTTCTCTATTTCCAGCTTCGTTGGCGAGGGAGGAGACAGCTCGTGCGGGTGACCAGAAAGCAAAGCAAGGGAGTGTGGAGGAAACAAACTGTGGTGAGTGGCTGCGGGGCCGGACGGTTGGGCTACGGCTCCCAAAGGCTTGCTGCCGCAGCTCTGACACGCTGCCTTCCCAGCAGCTGCCAAAAGTATGGGGGGGACTTGCAGACAAGCCCCACTGGGAACCCCCCATGGAAATGTTAACCCCATCCCTTCTCCACAGCTCCCTTGCTCCCCGCTCTCCCCCTACGCTCTCCCTGCAGATATGTCCCTGTTCCTGGAGTGCTTTCAGCCCAACGAGCTCACTCTGCCTTTTGCACATATTTCTGAATTAAAGCCCTGCCTCCTGGAGACGGCAGTGAAGCAGGAGGGTTGCTGACGGCTCGGTACGCAAAGCGCTGGCCTTCCCCTGCAGCCGGGGCCATCGCACAGCCCCTGAGTGTGGGGTAACCACGCTCTTTTGCCAGCCAAAGCCTGATAGCAGCACCCCAGCTCCTGCAGGGTGAAATCTCCTGTGGAGCAGCTAATCCCCAAGCCAGGCTCGGGACAACAAGCTCCCACCGCAGACGGGGACACCAGCCTGAAGGTTCAGCTCACAAAACTGCGGTTTGCATGACACCAGCTGTCCAGGCCAGCACAGCCGTGGTCGAAGCTCAGCTCTCCYGTTTTCACCGGTGATGCAAAAGGAAACCAAACCCGGGCTGAAAACGGGCACAGACCCCCAGCAGCCCTGCTCTGCGTGCACGGCCACCACCATGGCCCCACACCACGAGCCACAGGTGCCAGGCACAGCCATGCCGAGCACGCTGCTCTTGCCTCGCACACGCAAACACCAGCTCAGCGCAAGGCACCAGCGCTGCGGGATTAGAGGGGATGCGAAGAGTGGCCTGTGCCCCCCATGCTGTCCCTCTGACCACCTCCCAGGGAGGCAGCAGGTCTCCCCCATAATGGAGCAAGTGTCCTGCACCGCTTCGTCCTGTCCACAGAGAAAAAAMCATCCCCAGTCACCCATCTAACCCTTCCCCCAGGCCAAGAGACAGTTAAATGAGAGATTAAAAAGATACCAATAATCCTGTGCATTGCTAATGCACCTTTCAYCCGAAGTATCCCACAGAGCTTTCCAGCTCCTGGATGCTTTCCAGGACCACGAGCCGCAGCAATGCCTGGCCGTGAGCGCTACCGGGGAAGGGACCAGCCTGGCTTTTGTCCTCGAAGTCACATTCAGGTCCCCAGAGATGCTCTGCCCTTCCCCACCCCAAGGAAACGCCGGGTATTTTGGAGCAGGGGCTTCCCCAAGATGCTAGCAGAGGTGTAACCTGTGGGTAAGAGGAGCTGTGGCCTGATGTGGCAYTGCCATTCCCCGTGGGCAGGACAGGCTGGCCACTGAGCCAGGATCCCAGGGGACAACCAGAACATGTCACACCCCTCGGGCCAGATSATTAAACTGACACCAAGGGGGCTGGCGGGGCTCTTGGGGACCCACAGCTCTGTTCTCGCCCAGGTTTGCAGAGGGGCTGGGGTCCCCTGCAGTTCCTGGGCAGAGAGAACTGCTCCAGGCTGCTGCAAATTGCTTGGATGATGACAACAGCTCCCTGCAAATTCCTGTTTGCCAGCAGCACAAATTGCCGAAAAAAAAAAAAACCAAAATCAGCCCAAGCCCCAATGTGGATGCAAAAGACCTGAGCAAGGGGGGGAGCTCAGATGGAAAGGGCACTGGCGGGAGCATTTGGGCATCGGGGACAGCAGTCCTGCAATGAAAGCATCACTGCCATCCCATGCCAGACAGGTGGGTCCTGCAGTCAGAGCAGGCAAGGGAACCCCCGGCATAGGGGGGCTGCAGAGAGGCCGCGTCCCCGGGGCACACAGCTGCCGTCACCACAGGCTGCCACAGCCGAGGAGGGGAGGGAAGCATCCCCCTCGTTTTGCGGGTGGAAAAATACCAGCTGGGAGACCTGAATGACTCAACGGAGGCCACGGAGGAGTCAGCATGGTGACGAGGAGAGGAAAGGAACGGAACCCATGCGTCCTGCCTCGGCTTCCCTCCCCCTGGCCCCACTAGGTAGAAACAGGCTCCCCAAGCCCACCGGCTCCACTCCTTTTACCGCAGGAGGCAAGTGCTGCATCCCAACAGATCTCAGGACCTCCCGTCCGTGTGCACCCCACTGAGCCCCAAAATGAGCACCCCATCACCCAGGGTGGGGCCAKCACACTGCCCACCCATCTCCCTCCTTCCGCATCCCGCCGTGCACTCACTCACCGCCGGCACCGCTCAGCCAACAGCACCAAAGCGACCCCGCAGCCCTCGGGGTGGGCTGGCAGCCCCCGAGGAAGGGCAGCAGTCAGGGGCTCCCTCCTCCGTGGCGCTTGCCTTGCACTGACAGCCCGGGGAAGGATGCTCAGGCAGCGAGGATTTAAGAGCCACCCGGCCACCCCCCGGCCCTTCCCAAAAGCTCCCAGTGGCTTAGCGCAGCCCGCTGCCCCGGCGGGGGGGCGGCCAGCTGCTCCGCCAGCTGCTCCCCATTACGCACGCGGCATCACCCCGTCGCGCTTCCCGGCCGGGGATGCGGGACCCCCTATGTCCACCCTGCACAGAGGGGTGACAACAGTGACAGCATGGGGGTCAACGGGACGACAGCAATCCCCAAACACCTCAAGGTGTGTGGGCCTATATGGGATTGGGGTCTGCCCTATGCCAGGGACCAGGCAGCTCCCCAGTATCGCAGGGGGGTGGTCATATATAGGACCAAGATCCCCCCTGATCCTGGCGGGGGGGTGTGTGTGACACTCCTCCCCCCACCTCTAAGTAACCAGGTGGAGCTGAAGAGCCCTATATAGCTTCCTCACCCAAGGCTTCCTCACCCCAAGGACTAGATGATCTCCCAGTAGTATAGGGGTCACTGGTCCTATAGAGAAGCAAGGTCCTACCGGCCCTGGGGAGCAGGTGACCCCAGGAACCTGGTCTGGGGGGGCGGTTAACAGCCCGTGGTCCCCCAGGAAGGGAGCAATGCCCCAGTGATAAAGGGGGCATTTGCAGCCCTTTATGGGACCACGGTGTGTGTCCCAGCCCCAAAGAGGGGACACCCTCCAGAAACTGGGGGGATGCACAGCCCTGTAAAAGACCAAAGTCCCCCCCAAACCCAAAGAGGGGTCACTCCCAGTAACTGGGGAGATGCACAGTTCTATATAGGACCAAGATCCCCCCAAACCCAAAGAGGGGATGACCCCCCAGTAACTTAGGGGGTGCACTGCCCTGCAAAAGACCAGGGTCCCCTCAACCCCAAAGAGGGGTCACCCCCCAGTAAATGGGGGGTGCACAGCTCTATATAGGATGGAGGTCGCCCCCACGCCAATGAGGGGATACCCCCCAKTAACTGGGGGGTGCACAGCCCTATAAAGAACGAGGTCCCCCGAGCCTGGAAGGGGTGAGCCCCTAACCGGGCCCGGGGGATGCACAGCCCTGCCCCGGGGCGGGGACGAGCCCAAGTCCCCAGGAAGCGGGGGACACGGACGGCACCGCACCGGCACCGGCCCAGGCCCGGCGCCGCCCCGGCGGGCTCGTCCCCCGCGGCCACTCACCGTACATGGCCGCTGCCGCCGGCCCGGCGTGGCTCGGCCCGGCTCGGCGCGGCGGTGCCCGGCGCGGCTGCAGGCGGCGGTGCCCGGCCCGGCTCT
>JAYKAV010001742.1:554421-572471 GCA_035582835.1 Phoebastria nigripes
CCCCCGCCGGGCATCCCGCCGGGCATCCCGCCCCACGCTGCACCCACACCGCGCACCCCACAGCACCCACCCCTCGCTGCACCGCCTGCCCCCCACGGGGCACCCTGCCCAGGCTTTGCCCCACAAGCCTGGCAGGGGGCAAACCCACGGGTGGTAGCGGCTCTGCCCTGCACATTGGGGGTCTGCCAGCGAGCCGGGATCCACTCGGTTCCCCATGCCAGTGAGCCCCTGAGCATCCTTCCTCYGTGGGTCAGACGGCCCCAAGCCCCGTTTGAGGACTCCAAGCCCCGTTTGAGGACACCAAACCCCAGCAGAGAGGTTTTCTTCGAGAGCCTGCAGTGCCCCATGCTCACTATTTGCATCTCTCRTCCTGGGAATAAGCACCCCAGAGTGTTATACCCAGCCGCTTTTCCCCGTGGGGAGGACATACTGCATGTGCTTCCCACTGCCAGCCCCATGGAGCACCGGCCCTGGCATTTGCGGCCACCCGAGTGGCAACCGTGAACATCGTGGCCTTTCCCTGCACCAGCCGTTGCAGCCCGGCCAGGTGGGAGCAGCACCAGGCTCCCAAAATACGGAGGTGTGCTGCTGCCAGCAGCGAGAGCTGCAGGGGGACGGCGCAGGAAACGCAGACAGATCCAGGACAGCTCGGCTGCTTCTAGAAAGTCCTGGAGAGCAAGACAGGGAGGCTCGGACTGCCCTGGGGAGACAGGGATGCCAGGGAAAGGGCTGAGAGTGCTTGGAGGGGGTGAGGAATAAGGAAGATACCTCCCCGAGGTGCTTTTACTTTGCATTACTGCCACAGTGCCTTTAGCAGCACTGAAGCGATGCAGCAATGCCCTGCTGCCAAAGGGGAAACTGAGGCAGGGAGCCACCCCGTCCAGGTTCTGGCATCGTCGGTGGTCGTGGCCACACGTGCCATGGGCACAGCACTCCCAACTGTGCTCCCAACACACCAGTGCCCAGCCGCAGGTCACAGATGTGAGTGCTGAACGTCTCCCACGCCTCATCTGGCCGTGCAGTTGCTGTTGTCACCTCCCAAAACCCGCGACTCCCGCTCGGCATCACAAACGGGAATGTGGGGTCCTGACACCCCAGGCAGGGAGGAGAGAGCGGGAGCCAGAAGCCAGTGTGCAGAGGCGATGGCCACCTCGGTCGCTGCTGCGGCCCCCAGTCTTTGGGCTCCACTCGAGGAGGAGGAGCCGGAGGAGGGTGGCATGAAAGGCTGCCACGTCCCCAGGGTGCAGGGCCAGGATGTGAGGAGGAGTCAGGGCCTGGGGCCATGGAAAGGCATGAAGAAGGGTATAGCACAGTACGGCATGGCACACCATGGCACGGCGCAGCAAGGCATGGCACAGCAAGGCACAGTACAGCACAACCTGGTTCAACATGGCATAGCATGGCACGGCACTTCACGGCACAGCACGTCACGGCACAGCCTGGTTCGGCACAGCACAGCCTGGCACAGGAAAGTTTGGTGTGGTTTGGCACGCACAACATACCACAGCACTGCACAGCACGGCGCTGCACGGCACAACACAGCGTGGCACTGCGCAGCGTGGCACTGCAGAGTACTACACAGCAATCACAGCACGGCACAGCATCACAAGGGCATGGCACAGCACAGCACCACCTTTTCTCCTTTACATTTACCTTTTTCCCCACCATTTGGACCCATTCCACCTCTTTTTCCAGCTGGTCAGGCCGACATAGGGGACTTTGTGCCAGAGCCCCTCATGCCCTGGGGCCCCACACATCTCCCACGGCTGCCCCGCAGCCACAGCACGTCCCACGCACGGCGAGACCGACCCATCAGCAAAGCCCAAGCCCTCCCTGTGCCAGACCCTGTCACAAGCACGAGTGACCCAGCAAAGCAAAGATGCTGCCCTGGGCCTTGGCTGGGGACAAGGACAAGGCTCGAGGGCACCTTGGCTGAGGAGGGCCAGGGGACCAGGTAGGTGCTGGCACCAGGCTGCCGGAGATCTCCCCCTCCCCAAGCTTTTTGCTGCATCTCTTCCCACACGACAAAGCCCCCGGGTTGGATCATCTAATTAGGCAATAGCTGGTGCCTCACGATCCTCCTTGCAGGAAAATTATGTTTTAATTAAAACATTTTGGGAGTTAATCTGTGTTGCYGATTCCCTGGGTGGCGGAGCAGCCGCATGAAGAGCCATGTTCCCAGGGGACTGGAGGGCTTCACGGGGGACATGGCAGCAGTTACAGGCCGAGGGTCGGGGCTCCTGAGCATCCCTGGTCAGGCCCAGCCCCGGAAGCACTCACAAAGTCCTTTTTATTGTGAATTAAAAGCCTCAGAGTAAAACCTGATGATGAGGGAAGAGCCTGAAGAAGATGTGGCAAATCCCCCCACCCCAGGAACCCTCGTCCCTTTGCTCACGGGGATTTGTGAGGCCATCGGCTTGCCACGAAGGGACACAGTGGTCATCGGGATGGCACTGCGGGGCAGCCAAGGAAATGAGTCCCCCACAGCCACTTTGGGGACCTGGGGACAGCCCCCACTCAGCTGCCAGCACCAATTCCCACCACCTGAGGCCCCCCCAGCCCACACCAAAAACATGTAGGGCTGGTTTGAACCCCAAAAGTTGTTGCCACTGGAAAAGCCCAGCAGAATCTCTGCCCGGGGTCGGGACAGATCCATGGAGGTTGGGGCAGGGGTCCAGGCCACCTCCAGCACGTGGCTCCTCCTGATTCATGGTACAAGACAAGGGCGGAGAAGAGTTAAACCCTGCCCGCCGCCAGTGCTGCCCCTCAGCCCCTACCTGTCATCACCACAACAGGGACCCCAGCATGCTTCAGCCTTGCCCAGAGGGATCCAAGCGTGTCTCTCCGGCGCAACAGAGTCCCCTTCACCTCTCCAGCAGACAAGGGGGGGATGCCGAATCACTTGGGGCCTGGGATGCTCTTGGGACACATGGCCGTGTCCCCGCCTAGGGCTCAGAAACACTGTGCAGAGCTCAGCATGGCGGGCAGGGTGGGCATGTGGGGCACCAAGATGGATCACTGTGCCCCAAGCCTCTGGATCCCTCTCCGGGATGGCTCAGAGGAAATTGGCCGGTGGGCGCTGCAGGAAGGCAGCGACCCGCAGGCAGCCGGAGCTGTGACAGTCATGCCAGCAGGATGGCGAGGAGCTGCTCGCCCGAGGCACCTCCTTTGTCAGACATGTCCATCCCCAGTCCGTCTACTCCCTCCTTCCTTGCATCCCCCCGCTCTCCCGCAGCTGTTTCCATGGCCACAGAGCTGCTGCAGCAACTGCAGCGGGGTCTCCAGCACCGAGCCGTGCATCCCTTCCCCGGCCACGCACCCAGGACAGAGCCAGACCCCGGGCCCATGGGCCAGACCCCCATGGCTGTGCCTGCACACCAGCACTCGGTCTCGGGGTGTTTGCACCGGCTCATGCACACCCGTGTCCATTCTGGCACCAACACTTGCCACGTCACTTGGGGGGACGGGCTGTTCCCATGCCCTGATGGTTCCCACGTGCAATGCACCACCTCTCACACCTCTCCACATTACTTCTTGCACGAGGATCCATTTCTTGCATGTGTGTGGCACAGGAGGGACAAGGAGCGGGAGAAAGGACACCGTCACAGTGCAAGGCAATGCTGCCCGCATGTGGATCACTTGCAGCAGCAGACGGAGGAGGATCTCTGCCGAAAAGCCAGGTGCTGCCCTCCCTCCGGCTGCAAGGGGTGCACCTGTGGGTGTCTCTACTGGGAGCACTGGTGTTTCCAGGGGTATCAGCCTGAGAAGTCCCAGCTCCGGAAGATGCTGCGGGTAAATCAACAGGTCACCTGAGCCTGAGCCACATCTCCCCGATGCTCTGGGCTGACCTGGGGCTAGCTCCTGCCGATGGCACCCTGCCCTTGCAGTGCTGCAGAGAAGCTCCCTGCAGATCTTCAGGGAGGCCCTGCGCTTGTGCTGGGGGCTGCAAGGGCTACAGGACCATCCCCAACGCCTCCTGGGGCCCAGACATCCACAGATGAGAACCWTGGTTATTCTGCCCCAACACAAAGTCCGGGGACAGTGCTGTGCCCTGCACCACCCCACCTCCCACACCACCAACACAGCACACCAACACCCTGGCTCAGGGATGGGGAAACTGAGTCACGCTCTGCCTCTCATGCCCAAACACAACTGGCTCTTTCCCCAAGCCCAGCGAAGCTGTGCAGGCCACAGGGACACTCAGGGGACATGTGCAAGGTTGTCACCACTACAGCTCTACGTGCACACATCATGCACAGCTGCTCCAGACCATCAAACATAGCAGGGTGACAGTGGCAGGGCCAGTTCAGCCACGGAGGCAAAAAAATCCATTCTCTGCCAGCCAGAAACGTTGGCTACACCCGTACGAGCAACCCAGGCTCAGCACAGACACAGATGGGAACATCTAAATGATGGTGACCACATGTTGTTACCAAATGCCACAGGGGTGACCCAAGGGAGTGTCAGCAGGGAATGAAAGGCTGGTGATCAGGAGACACCGAAGCTTGTGTCCCTGAGCCAGGACTGGGGTTCACGTGTGAAGGAAATCCCTTTACAGCCTGATAYGTGCCTTAATTCCCCTGGGGAGCCTATCATTTCCTAATTCACCCAACAAACACACTGAGACCACACTTGGGTGCAGCACGAACACCTGTGTACCTTCAAGATCTTCATATTCTTTTGTAGATACTGACGCTACGTATAACCATACTTTATCTACATTAGTTTATCTGTTATCTGTAACTTTACTACCCTACCTGGATGTGATTTTAACTATACTGCCCCAATTATTGCTTGTCAAGTACTGTCAACTAACTTATACCCCCTACCCCTAATCTCTGCTGGAAGAGTTTTTGCAGCACGCAGCCTTACATCAACTATTGAAGCAGGGGAGGGAGCAGGCACAACAAACATTAATACCTGTCCACCATGACACCACAGATCACACAAATCCTGGAACGCGCTCAAAAAACAGTCAAATGCGGCTGGTGGGTAGGAATCCCTTTTAGGGTGGTCTCCCCCCCCGCTATGGGAATATTCAAYGTCTTACTTCATCCCTCAGTTGTTATCCTTATTTTGAGCAGTTTCTTACTTCTTTTAATCACCTCTTTACATGTTTGTGCTTGGGTTTTGGCCCACACTGTTCTGATGGATTCTCGATGCACCACTGTATTGACTCAATGTAACCCTTCATCACTCCATGACCAAATTCCCCTCCATGCCTGACACCCACAGGGATGGAGGTGGGAGGCATTGACACTGGTCTTGGCCTTACGCCACCACGACAAGATGACCACCCTTTCCCTCACCAACCAGGGTGTGAAATGCAAGGCTAGCATTGCCTCACACATTATTTCCAGGGCCCGTGCATGCCAAGGACAGAACCAGCACAGAAAGGGAGCAGAGGTGGGATGTGATGATGGGTTAACAAGCCCAGACGGTGCTTCCGCAATGCAACAATTAAAAAGAACAGTCCCATCAGGGAATCTGGGATTCCCCCAAGCCTGGTTGGCTGGTCCAAGTCGCTTGTCCAGAGAAGAAGCCATGCTCTGCTTCCTGCCTGCCTGATAGCCACAGTCGTGTAAGTCTTTGCACTCCCGGATATTAAGTCTAGCCCCGTATTAGTGAATTACTGGATTTGCTGTCATTATGACCTGGATAATTGCACTACTGATCTGTATTTATTACTGTACCGTTATTTAGAGATAAATTGTTTATCCCTAAAGCTGCTGGTCTGGTGTCTGTTACCATATCCCAAACCTACAAGTTGGCAGGGCTGCCATAAGCCCTTACGCTGCCCAGACTCGGTAAAGAAGTTGGCACGGGTGCTAAGCTGTTTCCCTCATCCTCCTGTCCACGTACCAGAGGGGCTCTGTGCCTCCCCACCCAGAGAAAACCCCACAGAGGGCTTTATATCTGGTAGCAAAACGAAAAGGGAAAAAATGACCTTCTTTCTTTCTCCTCTTTTCCAAACAAACTAAAGGACATGCTTGGCCCAGGATGAAATGCCCAAAGAAAAGCCCAGCCTCATCTCTCTCATGCCGCTGGGATCAGGGCAGGGCAGYGCTTGCCTCCTGCATGGCAGTGGGAATTCTAAGCCCATTCCTACGCTGCTACTGAGCAGGTAGGATCTCTCATGGCTCGGGAAGGGGGACAGTGCCCTGGGCCAAGGCGAGGAGCTGCCCAGAGATGTCCCCACTGGCATCTCAAGGAGGAAGGGCTGAATTCACCACATCAGCTGCCAGACAGATTTGTAAGAAACAATAACACCCATACGATCAGGAATGTCTGTACATGGATGCATAGGACCAGCAGAGGAAGGGTTAAAGGAATCAGCTTAAATTGGCACAGAGACATATGCCTGGTTTCATCAAGTGGCCAGACAGCAGGAAGATGAAGAACAAACTGAACATAACAAAGAAGAACAAAGCTAAAGATAAAGTGACATGAAGATGAAGAACAGAGCTGGAGCCATAAAACACCCAGAGATGGATAATGGCAGGACTCTTTTGGCAAAGATTTATGAGACCAGATAATGAGACAAAAGATCCCAAACAGCCCATAGCAGACCTGTCAAAAAGCAGCTTCTTCTYGCCAATCAGGAGGAAGCCAGAAGAGGTGTTGAAGACTTGACAGCCAGTGTCCCTAGTCCATAGCACACACTAGTGACGCCCCATAAACCCCCAGCRCTCACTTCTGCCACCCCCACTTCCAGACCGGGCCTCTCGCCAGCCAGACACATGCTCCCAGCAGGACGTGGCGGGGGGGTCACAGGATCCCTAAGCTCAGGGCATCTCAACCAAGAAAACCCCCTCCCATGTCCATCTCTATCAAGTCYCCAGAGAGCCGAGAGATGCTCAAAYCATGTGAGCCCTGCCTGGGGATCACCTCGCTGAGAGGTGGCTGTGACCCCACTGGGAAGGGGCCCTCAAAACCCCCAGTGGCTCCTTATGAATCACCTCCCACAGAGGATGCATCCCTGCCAGTGTCCATGAGTCCCCCTGTCTCACCGCTGTCACCCACACGAGGTGAAGGGGTGGCTGCGGAGCTGCTGTGTCCCCATCCCGGTACCTTGTCTTCGAGGCATGATGCAAGGGTTCCCCTTCTTGACAGGATCTTGCTGGGCTACAAGGAGCAAATAAGGACATTATTTACAAGGAGGGTCCTGGTGGATGGCCCTGCCCCATGCTAGCCCCTGCACAGGGATGAGCCCCTCTACTCAGACCCCATAGGCCGTGTCCCGGGGTGCCATGGGGCCACTGCCAGCTCTGGTGTCACCTAAGGCCACCTGTCTCAGCAACCAGCAACGTCCTCCCCTCAAGAACCTATTTCACAAGGGGTCCATCCTCGAGGAGGGCTCATTTTCCCCYTCCAAAAACTGATTCAACACCAACCCCAACAGCTCCTAACCAAGACCAAACCAGTATCTTCCATCCAAACCCTCACAGAAAGGTTGTGAGCTGCCTCCCGCCCAACCTCCCCAACCCAGCCTATTCTCAATCCTGCAGGGACCCAGTTGAAGCAAGAGAGCGGGCTCCCAGGCTGGGGGGAAACACCTTCCCATGGCCATGCAGCAAGTCATGGGGAACGGGAGATGTAACCCCCCAGCAAGTCATGGGGAACGGGAGATGTAACCCCCCAACCGCTCTACCTGGAGCTCTCCAGGGCCACACAAACCCTCACAGCTCAGCCCTCAAGGACAGTGGGACGGCCTGGGAGCACCCAGGACCGGGCAGGACGATACGATGCTACGTGGTGCTGCTTTCGAGCCCCTGGAGATGCTGGGACAGGGCAGGGGACGTCCTGCTGAAAGCAGGGGCGGAGGGCAGGCCCTGCCGGAGGTGAGCGGCCTGTTCCTCTCCCCCTGCTTCCCGGGGCGGCCAGGGGACCTGGGCCCGGGCCTGGCCCCTCACTGCCGACCCCCAGGGCAGGCAGGCAGGGCAGGGCAGGCTGGGGACCGGGACCCGGCCCCGGCCCCTCCCCACCGCACTTCACTGCCGCCCCCTCCTGGACGGTAACGGCTCCCTGTCAGCGCGGCGCCCACCAAATCTCGCGAGACCCTCGGGCCGGGGCGGGCGGAAGTCTCGCGTGAACGGAATCGCAGGGCGGTGAGGCGGACCCGGACCCGGACCCGGGTGCGCTCCCTCCCTCCTTCCGCCGCCTCAACCGGGCCCGGCCCGGCCCGCACCGCCCCGGCCCGCCATGGAGGCGAATCCGCCGAAGCGGAAGGAGACGCGCAAGTCGCTGCGGATTAAAGTCATCTCCATGGGCAACGCGGAGGTGGGCAAGGTGAGGGTGCTGCGATTGGCTGGSGGGCGGTGGCGGGCAGGCTAGCTAGCCAATGGGGAGCCGGGTGCAGGCGGCAGCGCTGCTAGTGAAGTCGCCCATTGGTGGCTGTGTCGGCCGGCGGGAGCCAATCAGGAGCCGGTCGCGCCGTGTGGTGCGAGGCGGGAGGTTGGCAGGAGCGGAGGATTGACAGCTGCAGGGGCGGGGCCGCGCGCGGGTAACGCCGGTTTTTATTGGCTGCGTGACAAGGGGCGGAGTCTACGGGGAGGGGCGGGGCCTCACCCCTCCGCGCGCAGCTGGCGGCGGGTGTCATGGCGGCGCCCGTCATGGCGGCTACCGCGGCCTCTTCCCGTCAGCGGCCTCCTCGGTGCCCGGGCTCCTGCGTACCCGTGTCCACTTCCTTCAGAGGGAGCCCGCGTGACCGTAGTGCAGCGTCTGAGGGCAGAAAGTGTGGATCCAGCCCTTCGTGCCTTCCTGGAGGGCACTCGGAGGTTGCTGGGAGAATTCCACCCCTCCCCAGTTTGGTTTTAGTCAGGGTTCCCTCAGGAGCCCCCCTTCCGCCTGCTCTGGTGAATGACCCAGCTCTTCTGCGGGATGTTATGTCTTTTCCCAGCCAGGTTCTGTTCTGAYGTGCTGCCCTTTTTTGTTTGCTAAATAAATGTAGTCCTGTTAAACTGCTGACAGGACGAGGACTCCCTTGGGGCAGACAAATGCCTCACTGATGGCAAGAAAATCCCGAAGGATCTTGCAGGACAGAGTGAGCGGGCAAAGAGGTGGCAGGTGACATTTATCCTTATGGCATTTATCTCTCGACGGCCGATAGCAGCCGACTCCTCTGCTCTCCCTAAACAGTATCTCTGCCAGTCAGGGGCAGAACCGGAGCTGGAGGGACCTGGTGTGACCCTGAATGTACTTCTCATGCTGCCTGCTCAGGCTGCCGAAATGTTCTTCATGGCTTTTGGGGACCTGACTGTCCCTAGGCCCCTGAGCACACAGCTCCTCCGGGGTGGATATTTTCTGTAAGGGAATAAATCAGAGTTTCTTGGCACTCCAGTCTCCAAACAGGTAAGGAATAACTGATACCCAGTGGCTTTTCCTTCTTTTTGCCGAAAGAAAACTGCTTCTGGTAGAGATTGGTGCTTTGGTTGTGGGTTAATTAGTTGGTTTAGGGACTTAGGGCAGAACTGATGTCTCTGCAGGCATCCAGATGGCTGGGGGCTGTTGGCGAATTCCGTATTAAGGGGAATATTATGGTGTACAGTGTACTCCTGTTGAGACTCTCTGTTTTCCTTTCTCCCAGAGCTGCATTATAAAGCGTTATTGTGAGAAGAGGTTCGTTCCCAAATACCTGGCGACTATTGGTATCGACTACGGCGTCACAAAGTAAGTAATCCTGCGGTGAGGAGCCGCAAGTGCYGGGAGAGCGGGATGAGCCGCGCGGTCGCAGATGGCAGGCGTGGGTCTGCCAGGGCCTGGGCGAGGTGTCTGCTGCAGGGGACACTGGTCTCCACAGGGGCAGAGGGAGGAGGTGCAGCGGGGCTGTCCCACCTCCCGCTGCTCCTGAGTGACCACACTGCCCTGAGCCAGGTGTGCTTGGCTCTGCCAAGGCTGCTTAGTTTCCACGGCATAATCTGCATTTTTGCTTTAGTAATAAGATAATCTACATAATCAGCCTTCCTCTGGTAGCGTAGCTCCCTGTTATCATGTTACATCCAGAGCTGGTGCTGTCCTCCTTGTCTGACCAGCTCTAGGAGCAGTTTTCTGGCCATTAAACCCTGGCACTTGGAACCTCTTACTGATTTTTCTGTCCCCGATCACCCAGCTCTTTCTCTGCAGAGCGCTGGCAGAGATAAGGGGTGTTCCTGCAGGGGCACAGCCTGTGCAAGGGCTGAGCTAGAGCCTTCTCAAGCATTTCCCACCTCTCCTTTCAGAGTGCAGGTCAGAGACCGAGAGATCAAGGTGAACATCTTTGACATGGCGGGGCACCCATTCTTCTACGAGGTAAGGCAGACCCGGCTCTGGGCAGCACGCTGCAGGGCTGCTCTCAGCCAGCCCATCTCAGAAGCGTTCGGCACCCGTCAGCTTTCCTCAGCTCTGCCTGAAATTGGGTTTGGGGGTGGCAAACTTGAAAATACATTTCTTAYGAGCTTCCTTCACTATAGTACACTCCCTTCTTTCCTGCCACGGACACCTAATGCAGGCCAGCACTGGAAACCCTCGCTGCCACTCTGTGAGCAGTGACTCCCTGCTGCTAGGGGCTGCCAAATCCAGAAGCCTGACAGAGGTGAGGCTGCCACAGCACCATACTCTGAGGTCCAACAAGTAGCGAGGCTGAATACATATCCCCAGTAGGCACACACAGGCACACCTATACAAGACATATATACGTATACACATGGCTGGCTGTGCAGATCAACACAGACAGAAACGGCCAGCACTGGCACAGATAGCACCACTGGCCTCATCCTGGTCTCTGGCCGATCAGGAGAAGGAAAACAAAGTTATTAAAACTGGAACCTATAAAGCCACAAACAACTCTGACAGAAAGAATAACCCAACAACTTGCTCATAAACCACGGGTATAAGGTTTGGCTGTGCTACCACTCATGTTGCTAGCCCTATTTCAAAGTGGCTCCTTGTGCTTATGAATCTGCCCATCTTGAGATTAAATTTACTCAGATTGGGAGATCTTTGGAGCTTACCTTGGGCATTTGTAGCATACTGGCATCCTAATCCATGACAAAAGTGTTGTAAAACTCTTGCAGTTGGACTAGAGGATCATTGTAGGTCCCTTCCAACTCAAATATTCTATTCTGTTCTGTTCTATTCTATTCTAAAATTATTTGCTATACAAGTAATAAACAGTACTAATTACAAAAAGGAACTTGCAGGATAAAGCTTTAGGATTTGAACACATAGACTACAACATCCATTTTGGAGAGCTAGCACAAAGGAATAATTGTGCTCACTGCTAATCACATTTATTTTAAATTATAAACAAAGTAATAAAGTGGGCCCACAAGTGGAAGAAAGGAACATTAAATGTTTATCCAGTATAATCCTATTGCTTTGACAGTGTAATGCATACTAATTCTTAATTATAAATATACTGTTGATGCTTGGCAAAGCGTCATCCTGTGACTAACAAAAATGTATAGAATGTTAGAAAAGAGCAGTGTATAACATGATAAATACTAACGTGACAAAAAAGAGAAAATGAGCGAGGGCAAGAGAGTGAGACAACAACGAGGAATGTAACAGTTTATACTGGCCAGGTGACTGCCTGGCTATTGACTATTATTTATCTGGTTGCTCATAAGCCTCCCATTCCTCCCTTGTGTTCTCAGCATTTGCTAGTTGCATGCTCTGAAGTTTTGGGCACAACAAGGTTTTCTATGTTATTTGTCTCTGTGTGTAGAACTACAAGTCTTGACTTGGGTTTGTAAGTCCTGATATAGTACAAGTAACCAGTGAAATGTAATTAGTTAAGAATAGCCTGGAATACAGCAGGAAGCAGGGAGATTGGGAGACAGAGCTGACAGCATAAAGAAATTGAGGGACAGAAGACTGTAAAGACTCTCATCTGATGCAGATGTGGTCAGCAGAGGTCTTTCTCTGTAGCACAGTTATCGCTTGCAGATGTACGAGCTGCTCATGTGTATTGACTTTCTGGCTATGCCACAGCTAATCCATATGAGACAATGGAGAAGAGAAAGACTGAGTCCCTGGAAAGTGTAATGGGCTTAAACTGTCAGTTTGGTGGCTAAATATGTGGCAAATATTTATTGAAGAGCAACAAGACAGAAAACTGATGCTGCTTTGCTGCTTTGTTTGGGTTTGTATTTTCAGCATTTAATACTTGTAAATGTGTAGTATGTCTCTGATGTATAATTGGTTTTATACTAAAATGTAAGTAAACGGGGAAAAAAAAAAAAAAAAGCCGGGCACAAGTCTAAACTGGGAGAGGAGCGGCTGGAGAGCAGCCCTGCAGAAAGGGACCTGGGGGTGCTGGTTGGCAGCAGGCTCAATAGGAGCCAGCAGTGTGCCCTGGCAGCCCAGAGGGCAAACCGCATCCTGGGGTGCATCAAGCACAGCACGACCAGCCGGTCAAAAGAGGGGATCGTCCCGCTGTATTCGGCGTTGGTGCGGCCTCACCTGCAGCACTGTGTGCAGTAATGGGCCCCACCATTTAAGAACGATGTGAAGGTCCTTGAATGCGTCCAGAGGAGGGCAACAAAGCTGGCGACAGGGCTGAAAGGAATATCCTATGAGGAGCGGCTGAGGACTTTGGGGTTGTCTAGTTTGGAGAAAAGGAGGCTGAGGGGCGACCTCATTGCTCTCTGCAGCTTCCTGAGGAGGGGACGTGGAGAGGGAGGTGCTGATCTCTTCTCCCTGGGATCCAGGGACAGGACGCCTGGGAACAGTTCAAAGCTCCGCTGGGGGAGGTTCAGACTGGACATCAGAAAACATTTCTTTACCAAGAGGGTGGTCAAACACTGGAACAGGCTTCCTGGAGTGGTGGTCGATGCCCCAAGGCTGTCAGTGTTTAAGAGGCATTTGGACAATGCCCTTAATAACCTGCTTTAACTTTTGGTCAGCCCTGAAGTGGTCAGGCAGTTGGACTAGATGATCATTGTAGGTCCCTTCCAACTGAAACAGCGTATTCTATTCCAACATCTGTCCTGTAGCTGATCTTAGACCCTCATCCAGCAGCTGTCCTGGAGATCCTCGGTCTCCCCAGTTGCTGGCACTGGGCATACAAGCCCCAGAGGCTGCAACCCCGCTCCAGCTGCTGGTACCCTTACGCACACCCACAAGCACATCCTGCAGATCCCTCCAGTAGCTGGGCTTAGACATGCAGTCTGTCCAGCAGCTGGCCCTGGATCCTTGCTCTCCCCTGCTGCCTCACACACAGGGATGCACACAGATGTCTCGGTCGACTCCCAGACCTTCCAGTCTCACCAGGAGTTGATCTGACACCTTGTCTGCCATTGTGCATCTGTGCTTTTTTGTGTGGAGGTGAGTATTTTATGGGCTGATTGCTCTCCTCTGGCAGCACAGTGAAAGTAGTATTTGGGCTCCCCCATCTGTCCTTTTTCTGTGATCTTCTCTTTGTGTGGAAATGAGATTTTTATCACAGAACCAAATAGGTGCCAGGTAAATGGCGATCACCCGAATCTGCCAGGCCGTGTGCTCTCAGCCTGGCTGTCGTGGGTGCCAGCACCCTGCTTTTGTCCCCACAGGTGAGGAACGAGTTTTACAAGGACACGCAGGGGGTCATCCTGGTCTACGACGTTGGACAAAAGGAGTCTTTCGATGCACTGGATGCGTGGCTGGCCGAGATGAAGCAAGAGCTGGGCCCCCACGGGAACATGGAGAATGTTGTCTTCGTTGTCTGTGCGAACAAGGTGGGCTGCAGTGGGAAGCCAGGCTGCAGTGTGGTCCTGATCTCCGGACCTCAGGGCTCGTTGTGTTCCCAGCATGTGCCCAAGCTGTTGAGCTTCAGCTGTAGGGAAATATTGTTAGGTTGTAGGGAAGACTTTCTAAGAGCCAGATGTGTGTGCACTGGAGACCACGTTTCAACATGGTTTTGAGAGTGTGGTGGCCACACATCAGTCAGGAAGGGATCAAGTAGAGGTGACATTGTCTCTGGACTAGACGAACTCTCAAAGGCCTTTTCACTTGCATTTTCTGTGCTTGCTTTCCACACTGCCCCCATCCCTTCAGGATAAGCAAACAGCCTCTCCAACCAGACAAGCCCCTTACCCACTGTTAGACGATCGGCCTTGGAGCTGTGTTCCTCGAGCTGCCACTGCAGACCCTGGCTGGGCTCTGATCTCTGCCTTTTCTCCCGGTCTAGATCGACTGCACCAAGCACCGCAGCGTGGATGAAAGCGAGGGGCGGCTCTGGGCAGAGAGCCGGGGCTTTCTTTACTTTGAGACGTCAGCGCAAACAGGAGAAGGAATCAACGAGATGTTTCAGGTGAGGTGGAATGAAGATGGTGAGGGCACAGACACCACATTGAGGCAGGATTTGATGGCAGAATATCCCCTGAAATGCCTGGATCCCACAAAACCTGTTTGCCCTCTGCCCCAGATATGTCTTCCCAGTGAAATGCCACCCTGAGAAAGCCATAGCTGTTTAGCTCAGGATCAGTATTGGCCCGCCCAGTCCTGAGCTGGCCCTAGTATTGCGTTGCTCAAAGCTGATGATCCCTCTTGCTGCTCTGGGAACACAATGCAGAGATGCCCATGTCACCTTTTCAGGTCTAGTACTGAACTGAAGTGGGTTTGAGATAAATGTGGGGCCTGCCCTCCTCCTCAATCTGTCCCATGGTCCTTGCAGGGACCRGATCCCCCCAGACTGGGGTATTCCAGCCCCCCATGGCCCAGGCAGTGGGGAGTGAACATTCAGTGGTTGTGCAAATGCTCCCCCATGCTTCAGAGGATGAGCCCGCAGCCAGCAAGGGCAGTGGGGTCTCCTATGCACTGCCACTGCCTTTGGGGACCATTCCTTCCTGCTAATTCCTCCCTGTGTCCTCAGACTTTTTACTCCGCCATCATCGACCTGTGTGACAACGGCGGGAAGCGTCCCCCCTCCAGCATGGGGGTTGGCTTCACCAAAGAGCAGGCAGATGCCATTCGCAGGATCCGCAACAGCAAGGACAGCTGGGACATGCTGGGGGTCAAACCTGGAGCCACAAGGTGAGGGAGACTTCAGCATTTGCCTGGCTGTCCCTAATCTTTCTGACCCAGCAGGCTGGTTGCATCTGTGATCTGTGACCTGCCTGCTGATAAGCTGACCTTGGTTTATATAGTAGCTGGGCACAAGTAGTTTGTATCTAGCCACAAAATTGAGGCAGTGCAAAAGAAACCCTCAGTCCTGAGCACCAAATTTCCCCTTTTAACAGACAAGCCAGGCTGGAGGCAAGGGGTGAGTGATGAACATGAGAACTTCATCCCTGCCAGCTGCCTGGCCCTGCATCATGCCTCCGGGCTGAGCCGTCTCTGGTCGCTCACTTGCCAGACRTGTTTGGAGTGGCTCCAGCTTTACTTTCCTTGCTCTCCACACCTGGAGAAGCTTTTAGGCTGCTGTAAGGCTACTGCCCATGTTATCAAAAATGATGTTACAGCTCTTCCACCTGGAAACAGTACTCCCACAAGACAAGCTTTCTCTTGTCTTCCTTAGAGGACCTCTAGCTAGGTGGAATTGGTCATTGCCTGTGTAAGAGGTTGGATATTGAATCTCCCAGTTCTGCTGTATGACTTGGGCAGCTAAAACAAGCTCCTAGAGCTATGCCTTGCTTTCTTCTCTCTGAAACATAAGGACTACCCTTGTGTACTCCTTGCAGAGGGGATGGAGAGTAGATTTTTGGATAACATACATCATTCAGGACTCATACATCCTCCCGTTGGCTCTCTGAAATGTAGGTGTTGAGCCTAACCCCTCCTCCAGCCCCCTCTCATCCGCGGGGAGAGATCAGCAGCACTGCTCGGCAGTTTGTACTGTGATCGCCAGCACGGACAGACTCATCTCCCTCAGGAGGTGCCCCCCTCTCTCCACGGCCTGCAGCTGGAGTCAAGATGTCTGCCTTGGACCAGACACCCAAGGCTTAAAGGGCTGAAGTGATGTGCAATGCCTTCACCCGGAGTGCGTAGGCGGTTTGATGTGAAGCTGAGTCAGGGTGCGTGTGCCCCCACGCTGTCTCCCAGCGTTCTGCTCTCGTGGTGCCAGAGACTCGGCACACCAAGGCACGTGTTGCAGGCACGTGTCTGGCATGATGGAAGCATTCATGCTGGCACAGTCCCGTGGTGGAGAGGGTGTATCTGCCCCAGGAGAGGGGTTCTCCCCCTCCTCTGCTCATGCCACACCAAGAAGTGCCCTGTGTGCTTTTCTTCAGCTCTTTCTCCATAGCATCACCTCCAAAGCCTGGAGGTCCTTAGTGCCAGCAAGGGAAGGGTTCAAAAGTGTTTACACAGGGGTGGTTAGCACAGGGGGAGCTCCTGGCCCTGCTGTGCTCTGCCAGCCGGGGCAAGGCTGAGCCGGGCTTTGTGTCGCGTGGGTCCCCTCACTCTTGTCGTGTCTCCTAGGGACGAAGTGAACAAAGCCTATCGGAAGCTGGCCGTGCTGCTCCACCCTGATAAGTGTGTGGCTCCCGGCAGCGAGGATGCCTTCAAAGCGGTGGTGAACGCCCGGACTGCACTTCTCAAAAACATCAAGTAGGGAACAGAGCCACTCAAGAGCTGGAAACCTTCCCCTCTTCCCAGCTAGCTCCCAGGCAGCCATACAGCCATGGGGCACCCCTCTCCTCCTCACACTTACCGCTGGCATGGACACAGACACTCCCAGCACCAGCCGTGGAAGCAGGACTGCATCCGATCCTAGTGTGCTTGCAATGTGGTGGAAAGGGGGCAGAGTGCTGAGGAGGGGAGAGGGACCCCAGAACCCTCCCTCCATCTGTGGCCCCAGGTCGTGGTTGGCGTAAGTGCTGAAAGC
This sequence comes from Phoebastria nigripes, assembly GCA_035582835.1. Taxonomy (NCBI): domain Eukaryota; kingdom Metazoa; phylum Chordata; class Aves; order Procellariiformes; family Diomedeidae; genus Phoebastria; species Phoebastria nigripes. The sequence continues at coordinate 571,205 of JAYKAV010001742.1, forward strand.
AGTGAGGTCCCCACCTTCCTGGCTGTGTTACACCTCCCCTCTGTGGAGGGGTTTGGACACGTGGCTCTAACCTGTGGATGTAGTAAGGGCAGAGCGAGATCTGACCCGAAAGCTGCTGCACCTGAAAGCAGTGGTGTCATGGATGGAGGATGCCCAGGAGGGGCAGTGGGTTGTCAGTCCTTCTGGGTTATCCTGGAGCCGCCTCTGCAAGGCTGCCCGTGCTAAAAGCCACACAGGTACTGCTGAGCACTGGGGTGGTTCAGCTCCTTGGTCAAAGCTGGCTCCTTCCAGCTGACACCCAGCAATGCTGCTTTTGGCAGTGAGGAAAAGGGCGGGTTGCTTGAGTAAACCTCTTTGGTACTGCAGGGAGAAACTGGCTCCAAGAGTGTCCCAGACTTCCCTGGCCTGTCCCCTTCCTCCCCAGGCTGTCATGGTGCCAAGAACACTCCCCTTGGCAGGACTAGGGCTCTCCCCCAGGCACCCACCTCCTCATCACAGCACAGAGTCTCCTACCACCACCTCCTTCCATCTCCCTGAGCTCAACTCGTCAGGAAGAGCTCCTRAGGCTGCAGGCCCTCAAGCCGCGTGCTCCCTCTCTCCCAGCCCTCTTCTCACGCCGCGCTGGCAAGCTCTGGGTAGGTGCCACCAGCCCCTGTGGGGGACTGTCCCCGGCTGTGGGTGGCCCTGGCTATTTACAGGCAGGAGGATGGTGCTTACTGAAGGAGGAGGCAATTCAGCCCCCAGCGTGGCTGCCTGTCAGCTCTGCCCTTCCTCCCCTCGGCCAGCCTCGTCTCCTGAGCTTCGCCCACACCGCAGAGCTGCATGGGTGCCTGTGATCTGCCTGCTCACTTGGCCCTGCGGTGCTCTCGGGTTAGGTGAGCAGTGGAGGGGGCATGTTCTCCCCCAACCCTCTTTTCTCACAGCAGCAATGCGTCACCCTGCTTTGCTGGTTGTGTTACAGGTTGCTCCCACCAAGTCACAGCTGCTGTTTTCTTTGAATAGTCCTGTTGATTTAGAGGRGAGCATTGCTGGTCACCCCAAGAAGTGCTTGCAGAGGCTTGGGATCTGGTCGTCGTGATCCTGAGGGAGGTCAGAGCCGTGATGGCTGCCAGGCTCTTAGGGGAGAGCAAACGGGAGATTCCTTGGGCTCCCACGGTTTTGTCAGGACCCAATTTTATTTCCTTGCTGCTGTATGAGCTTGGCAGGGAAGGACAGGACACTAAGCTACGAAATGAAAGCCACTGAGTATGTGCGTGTGTGTGTGTGT